>MKEJ01093178.1:0-30361 GCA_001753735.1 Embelia ribes
CAAAGAAGTCGTCCCAAGGGCCTCATTCGACTTTATCGGGCAATAAGGAGAAGGAGTTTTATGACCATAGTTGAAAAAACGGTTGAGAACATCAACAATCTTAACGCTTTTAAGAAGGAGTATGCAAATGTTGAGAAAGAAATTGAGTCTCTACAAGCCAGGCTAATAAAGATAAAGGGCTCAATAGTTGAAGATAATTTGACATGCCCAGTGGGACATCCTTTGCATTTCATCTCCAATCCTCAATCAAAATCTTCAAATCACTCCATGGAACCTAAGGATAACAACTCAAAGACTCTTCAACATCAACTTGAAGGCTTTAAATCTTCAAATGAAGATAAGTATGGATCAACTATCTTTAGCAGGAGGATCACTAGCAGCATGGCTAAGGCGGGAGAAACAAGCGTTCCAGTCGCCATTCTAACTGAGCCACTCCTAGTATTTGGATCCGTTCCATCAAAAGCCTTAAGATCCCCAAGGGGGCAAGCAAGACAAAAATGAAACAATAATGGATGAAGATACCACTTTTATTAAAAAGGCCCTATCACAACTCTTAGCATCAAACGGTTCTGTTACCAACTTGAAAACTCTTCAAGGGAATCATGTAGATGAAGAAGACTTCAAAAGTTCAGACCCTAAATCATCTCACAATGGAGCACAGTCGAATTTTGATTATCCTTGCATGGTTATGTCAGTCATGACTACTAGTATTGTTACTTTAGAAGAACAAGTTAGCATCTTGACCAATATTGTTGAGGTCTCATGAAGTCCATAGAGGATTGGGGTGCACACTTTGCAAGGCTGATGGGCAAGGTAAAACAGTTAAGAGAATCAAGTCAACAAGCAACTGCTTCTCCAACATTTCAAAATGTGTTAGATTTTGTTACGAAAAATCTTGAAGAGTCAAGCAATATGCACACGCCAACATTATGCATACTCCAACAACTAAGAAGGATAAGGAAGTAGCTGACCTGCATATGTCAGATAATGGATCATTGCCTGTTAATCAACTTGAAGAATTCATCTTGCAAACAATTAAAGGGAAGTATGAGGAATCCTCCAAGTCTTTCGCAACTTATGTGAAGCTGTATAACAAAAGAATTGAATAGTTAAAGATGTCAATTGAGTACCAAATGGCAAAGTGGCTTCCTATTAATATTTATGAGCATAATTAATTCAATGGGTATCAAGACAAGCGGACCCATTTCACTTGATTATTTTGCTTTAATTGGGCTTCAAGATTTGTGACCCATTTTACTTGGTCCTTTTACTTTAATTGGGTTTTAAGATACATAGTTCATTTTTATGGCTCAAAAAATTTATGTGTCTAGATATATAATTTAAATATTATATATTATAGTTTTATATTATTGAATGAGATTGGGAATCCCAATGGCCATTGGCGCACCTTTGTGACTTAGAACTCATTGTTTCAAGCCACAATGGGCTTCGAAAATACTTCTTTCCCCCTCCAAATTTGTTATGCATTTGTATTTAGTTTTTTTTTTCATTTCACTAAGGCAAGGCTTTATATTCTCATCACATTGCTTACTATAATTTGTCTAAATAAAATAAAATAGTATTAATGAAGAAACTACAAATCTAGTTGTGCTATTTATCCTATAACGATATTTCAAAAAAAGATTTATCAATGGTATTCAAAGAATTTTCACATGGCTTTATGTGTATTGTGCCCCTCTTGTATAAATTTCTAAATCTGCCCCAGGATGGAATATGCAATAGTTTGAATATTTTACTTTGGGTCTATTTGATATTCCCGTTTGCTACCTGATTCTTTTTTTTTTTTTTTCTTTTTAAATTTCTATCTAATTCGTTTTGTCAACTTTGAAATACATGATTTTAATAATTTATGAAATTTCTATCTTAATTCATTTTGTCAACTTTGAAATTCATGATTCTAATAATTTATTTATATTTGATTCTAATTTTTTTTTATCATCAATTAATAAATAATTTCAATTATATTTATTAAATTTCCATAAATATTACTTTTGTTTTGTATATATATTAAAAAATGCTACTCCACCAAACATGACACTAACCATCAAACTACTTTTACAATTCATTTTGCATTTAAGAGAATTTCACACGAAAATATTTGATGAACGAATTTTAAAAATCAATGGATTACTTTCTCCTGCAAAAGAAAGACGATGAAAATTTTACCGGAGAGACAATTGTTTATCATACCATACCTATATTTTAGGTTGATAAAATCGGATACCAAACTGTTGGACAAGTACCGGGGATTTTATATCATGCTCCTGCTAAAATAGTTAATGATAATAATGATGGGATGGGCTTGAATTTTGTTGAAAAAGAAATAAAATTCGAAGAAATCGGGTCTACCCGGATGACCGGTAGGGTTCCCGGTTATAAGATCATTCCAGACGCAATTCCATATTTCCCCATTTTTCTATTATAAAACCAGCCGAGCAGGCCAGACTTCCTCTCTCTCTCTCTCTCTCTGTACTCGTAAACAGAAACCAAACAGGAACAGGCTAGGGTTCTCTCTCTCTTGTCTCTCTCTCGTTTACCCATGGAGCAACCAAGCGACGATCATCAAACACTAGCCGAGCAGCAGCCTCTCGCCGCGGCGGCGGCGGCGGCAGCAGCAGCGGCGGAGGCGGTCGAGGCCGAGGAAGAGGAGGAGGGGGAAGAGTCGAGCAATGAGGAGGACGCTATGGTGGCGAAGGCGCAGGGGCTAATGGACAAGATCACCTCGTCTCCTGATAACCCTAGCTCCGATGCCCTACACGCGCTATCATCCATACTCGAGACTCAGGAATCTAGGTTTCACCCACCCCCCCTCTCTATCTCTCTATACATATGTGTATATATGTATGCGTGTGCATGTCTCAATTGAATTGCGTTGATTGATGTGCAATCTTCTCACTTAAAAATTTAATTTATTATCCAATTACTTTTTCCATTCAACAAGCACACATGCTTGTGGCGTAGTTTTGGCCAGTGAGTGCAAATCAATTTTTTAATTGAGTAGTCCTAAGACATGAACCCAATACCTCTGGTACCATATTATAATATTATTATGTGATGGGCAACCATTTCACCTAAAAGCCAAAGCTTAATAAGCAGGTTGGGAGAGGTGCATTGTATTTATTGTTTATTTCGTTCGACAAACTGAATACTGTTTATGGTAACATTCCCATCGTTACTCTATTGGTCTCTAAATGCTCACATCACCGGTATATACAGTGGCGATCGTAATCCTGACCTTGGATATTTTTGCAAATTATACATATAAGTTTTGAAATTTTCCAATACACACCCACTGAATGAGAAATATTTATCTTGCTACATAAGGCTGTAGGACTCGGCCTCCCTATCCAGAAATTCTGGGTCCACCACTGGGTATGTTATACTGTTGGTCCTTGAAAAAATTGGAGATTTGCTACCGTGATCCCTTTGGTTGATGGATAGTGTCCATTTTCATTACTATTTTTAAGTTTTCAGAAATCTTGTGTGACCATACCCTATATTCCAATCTATAGTTCAGAGTTTGAGGTATATAGATAATAGGTAGGGGATGAGAAAATATATAGTGTTAGGAATGACCTCACATTAAAGCTGTATTGGATATTCTTTGTAGTAATTAAGGGTACTCCACCAGATTACATATTTTCAACCCCAAAATTTATTTTATCTTCCTCCAAGTTTAAAACTGAGATTGGGTTATGGAGCATGCTCACACCTGACCTCTTAAACTTGAAAACAGAAATTTTAATGGACAGTAGTGCATAATTCAAGGGGTCAATGTATCAAAGAACTTATTTTCGTGGGATTGAATAGTGGTAGGATGTTTTGGGATCAATGTCGCCGTATATTGTTATTTTATGCGAAGGTGGTTCTGCCTGGTATTGACTCCAGGACCTTTCATATAATCCTAAATTAGCTTTTAGCCCTGTCTGCGTTTTTATATCTGCATATTCTTCGATCTCCACCCAATTTTTGGAGGCCTGTCCAGTTAAAAACTGCTTCTGTGAAGTATTGAAATCAGAACCATTCACATAATCCCAAGCTCAGATACTAACCTAGCATTTAGTTGTCATTTTTAGTTTTATATATGACTGCAATATTGCACCCAGTTTTATAGAGGCCTATGCCCTTGCAATTTAATTTTCAATGAGGGATGCTGTTGTGGAGCATTGAGTCCAACACCTTTCATATGATGACAAGTTCTGATACTCAGGTAGCTCTTAGTGACTAACTTTTTTATATTTGTGTTATTAATCTCAAATGCTCGAACCAGTTCCAGGAAGCCCATGCTTATGCAATTAAATTTTTGTAGTTAGCAGTGCTTTTGCACAGTATATTGAAACCAGATCCTTTCATATGATCCTAAGCTTTCATACCATTTTAAGAAGCTCATCCTACTCAAGGCTCTATCTAATTTTTAGTGGCGACAACTTTGTCTATTTGCTTTATTCTCAATTGCATCATGTGGCAGTTCCTTTTTTTTATGGTCACATTTTCTTAGGCTAGGAATTACCATTCTACTTCCAACTATGTAATGGATTCTACCATTTATTATTTCTAGCATGGTAAACTAAGCCCTATATGTTTCTTTCATAAATTCTAAAGGGTAACCATTCTATCTTGTTGCACCGAACTAGGCTTGAATGTGTATCATGATATTTTACATCACATTGAAAGAGCACGTTTCATAGTTTGTCATGGCTAAGTGGAATATAGTCATCTTTAACGATGAATAGTCTCATGTGTGTGTTTGTGTGTTGACATACATGCTTTTAGCATACTGTTGGCTGTTACACTCTACGTCTATAGGCTCATGGGCTATGCTATACAGATTGGATTTGGTACGATCATCATTATCTCATTTTGGCTCATGTACAATGCACGATTCTTCACAAAATACTTCTGATATATGCATATTTTGCAAACAACATGTAATCAGAAATGCCCTTTTTACCTGCTTGAGAAGGACTCCATACTTGTTTAACCTTGCATGGAAGAGTGATTTTGTTTTCTTCTGTGAACTTCAGCGGCGTGCATCGTTGGACACAATTAATCTTTCACATATTACAACTAGTCTCTGTCTGGATGAAATTTTAGATGGCATTGGTGATGTCTTCTTTTTGTGTTGTGTGCAGTCGTACTTAATATCACAAGCGATGAGGCATATTCTATATTTATGAGACCTAGAAACTATGTAACGGCATTTTTTAAAGCGCTCGTATATCTTAGTTTGTTATGTGCTCTTTGTTTATCTACTTGCAGATATATGGAAGAGACCGGGCATTCCTCCTTGAACAATGCCCGGGGATCACATAGCATTGGACGCTTGGGAAACTTGATTCGGGTAATTGGCCTTTGCACAGCCTTGTCTAGCGTCGTCGTTTCATGCTGCGTGATGTTGCTTTCATAATCAATATGTGGAGTAGATTTTCACTTTGTACTCTGACATTTTTGTACTTATATTTTTCGCTTGTTTAATTGTGTTCTTTCTGAATTTCCTCACCTCGTGCAGGAAAACGACGAATTTTTTGAATTAGTTTCTGTAAAGTTTCTGTCTGAAACAAGATACCCGGTGTCCGTTCAGGCAGCTACTACAAGGCTTCTTTTCAGCTGTTCGCTGACTTGGATGGTGAAGTTAAACTTTTAGTTCAATTAATAAAGTTCAAAATAATGTTGTATTAGTTGATACTGATCGTTTTCTTTGGTCGCGGCAGTATCCTCATGTATTTGAAGATAATATTTTGGAGAACTTGAAAGCTTGGGCAATGGAAGAGACTTCCAGACCTTCTGGTGAAGTTCAAAACTCGAGGCATGAATCAGGACGAAAGAAATCCACTGATTCTGAGATGTTGAGGACCTATTCTACAGGCTTGCTTGCCGTTTGTTTGGCAGGGTATATTTTTTAAGCAATGGAATACTTCCTCATGTTATTATATACTAAATGTGTTCTTAAGATTGATCATAATTCCTGTTTGCTTAAACTTTATTGTTGCAGCGGTGGACCAGTAGTTGAAGATGTTTTAACATCTGGGTTGTCAGCCAAGCTCATGCGATATCTTCGCTTCCGTGCTTTAGGGGAGACCACTCAGAAAGAAGCTCATCATGTGATGGAGAGCAAAAACGTGTCTTCTGCTAATTCATTACGAGGTAGAGACGATGGCCGAGGAAAATTTCGGCAACTGCAGGAAAATTTTCGCATTGAGGGTCCTAAGTTACTAGAAGAGGGGACCTTGGATAACCAAAGTGTTGAACTTCGTGAAGATAGCACACAAGCACATGCAGAAGAACGTCTGTTTCATGGTGGGGAACCTCCAGATGGTCAGGCTGATCCCTGTATGAGCGAAGAGGTGGATGTTAATATTGAGGATAGACGGCAAAATCTAGATTCACGAGATGGAAGAACAAAATTTTATGAGAAAAGTAATCCAGCGAGAACTGGACGATCTAGAGGAAAGGGTAAGTTAAACGAATGCATTCCAGAGAATGAACAGGTTTTGAACTCTCCAGGGTCTGTAATTAGGTCAGGGGCATATGGGCGGGGCAACAAGGATAGGGGTATAAATAAATATTCTGACGTGAAAAGACTCGTGGATTCAAAGAAAGGTTCTGATAATTTTGTATCGGAAAGAGAGGATGATGATGAATGTTTCCATGACTGCAAAGTTGGTTCGAAGGATATATCTGATCTAGTGAAGAAAGCAGTCCGAGCTGCAGAAGCTGAAGCCAAAGCTGCGAATGCACAAGTAGAAGCAGTTAAAGCAGTTGGTGATGCTGCAGCTGAAGTTGTCAAGACTGCTGCTTTAGAGGTTTTGCAGTATGATGCTCTCCCAGTTTGAACTTACATATGCTTTCAGTTCTAATTTTTTTGGCAATTCCATACAAATACAGGAACTTAAAAAGACGAGTGATGAAGATGCTGCAGTTTTAGCTGCTTCCAGAGCTGCATCTACAGTGGTTGATGCTGCCATTGCAGTAGAGGTTTCGAGGTTTGTCTTATAAATTTTCTACACACAGGCCATTGTTTTCTTGCTCCTTTGAGCATACATAATTTGAGTGCTTATATATTTGGTGTGGTGATCATAGGAGTGCGGCTGGAACTCAGGATGACTCTGTTAATTTAAAGGAGACTGAGCCAGACTCAAAAGAAGATGCTGAGGAGTTTTTCATTCTTGATAGTGATTCTCTCGCTAAGCTGAGGGAGAAATTCTGCATTCAGTGCCTTGTGTTTTTAGGGGAATATGTTGAAGTTCTTAGCCCCGTAATGCGTGAAAAGGGAGTGGATGTTTGCCTTGCATTATTACAACGAAGTTCTAAAGACGCCGAGGCGTCTAAAATTGCAATGCTCCTGCCTGACGTGTTAAAGCTGATCTGTACTTTAGCTGCTCATAGAAAATTTGCTCAAGGATTTGTCGAGCGTGGTGGCATTCAAAGATTGCTTTCTGTTCCGAGAGTTTCCCAGACCTTCTTTGGCCTCTCTTCATGCTTATTTACTATCGGCTCTCTTCAGGTGATGATTTGCGCAATTTACCGTCAAATGTTATATGGATGTGTAAAATTTGTAGCTTGTTTCTGCTTTCAAGTTTATAGTACTTTATAGTTTGTTTTCGTCATAGTGATAGAATTTTAAAAAATGGTCTTTTAGGTTATTATGGAGCGCGTTTGTGGTCTGCCTGTTGTTCCCCAGGTTGTTGAGTTAGCTCTTCAACTTCTGGAGTGCCCACAGGACCAAGCAAGGAAAAATGCCGCTTTATTCTTGTCCAATGCATTTGTCTTCAGAGCAGTCTTTGATTCTTTTGATGTTCAGGATGGCTTGCAGAAATCACTTGGTATTTTGCATGATGCTGCCTCAGTACGAGCAGGGGTAAATGTTGGGTCATTGGCGTCATCTAGTTCAGGATCTCGATCTCCTTCAGAAGTGCTAACTTCGTCCGAGAAGCAGATAGCCTACCACACCTGTATTGCATTGCGCCAATACTTTAGAGCACAACTGGTCGTGCTTGTCGATTCAAATCTTCCTAGCAAAAATCGAAATGCTCTTCGAAATATTATTAATGTTAGGACCACGTACAAGCCACTAGATATTAGTAATGAGGCTATGGATGCAATATTTCAGCAAATACAGAAGGACCGGAAGCTTGGCCCAGCTATTGTGCGGGCTCGTTGGCCTGCGGTTGACAAATTTTTAGCTTATAATGGACATATAATTATGTTAGAGTTGTGCCAGGTTTGTTACTTCTACTTTGTTGAGTAGTTTCTTGTTTTCCTTCTTGTCTATGCCATGCTAAGAATTTGTTCTGTGTAGGCTCCGACTGTTGATCGTTACTTGCACGACTTGCTGCAATACGCATTGGGTATTCTTTTTATTGTTACGCTGGTACCTTACAGCCGCAAACCAGTTGTCAATGCAGCATTGAGCAACGATCGTGTAGGCATATCAGTCATTTTGGATGCAGCGAATGGTGCTGGTTTTGTTGATCCTGAGGTAAAATATTTTTGTTTGAGGGGGAGCCAAAAGTATAATGTTGAATGTAAATATTAAATTATCTTTATTGTTAACAATTCTTTTGGATTTAATTCAGATAACTCAGCCAGCATTGAATGTGTTGGTCAACCTTGTCTGTCCTCCCCCTTCTATCAGCAATAAGCCAGCAATGTTCTCTCAAGGTCAGCAGCCCGCTTCAGTTCAAACCTCAAATGGTTCTGCTGTACAGAATGAGCCGAGAGATCGCAATGGGGAATCTAGTGTGTCAGATCGAAGTGGCGCAACTTGTGTTAGCAATACTCCCCAAACTCTTGTAGCTTCAGGATTGGTTGGAGATCGTAGAATATCTTTGGGTGCTGGAGCGGGTTGTGCTGGCCTGGCCGCTCAACTAGAGCAAGGTTATCGTCAAGCCAGGGAGGCTGTCCGTGCTAACAGTGGTATAAAGGTTCTACTTCAGCTCCTCCAACCTCGTATAGTTACACCTCCTGCTTCACTCGATTGTCTTCGTGCGCTTGCGTGCCGAGTTCTCCTTGGCTTAGCTAGAGATGATACAATTGCCCACATATTGACAAAGCTTCAGGTACTAGCTGATTTTAATTATAACGGGCTTCTAATAGCTTCCCTAGATCCACCCTTGAAAAAATGCTCTTTTATAGCCAACTCTCTAATTGGTTTGGAGACCCACATTTTTAATTAAATTAGTAGATTGTGCTAGTATGTTAATCTTATTCTGAGCTACCATTGTTTGTGTCATGTAGTAGCTGCATGTGTCTTTGGTTGGTTGTTTAAAAAATATACAAGCTATGTAGGTCTTCTCTGTAAGTAGGTATTTACGTAATATTTTGAATTCATATGGGTTTGGATTCTGGCTCTTCTATTTGGCATTTATTTTGTATTTTGCTCTGGTATGAGTAGAGCTTCCATCTATTGTAAGCTATGTGGCAAATTCTCTCTAAAGAAACTGCCTAGACCCGTTTTGCTTCCGCATTATCAGTTTTTCTTTTTATGCTTGCAAAAGTTTGTAAACTTTTAAGGAAAAAAAAATCCATTTACTAAAACCCTTTTTCTTTTTCCCCCCTCCCAAGAGAGTCGGGACATAAATACGAAACTATAAACCCAAAAACTTTGTTTTCACTCCATTTTTTCGTCATTGAGTTCCTGAACTCTGCTCTTCCTCTCTCTTATATGCAGCGCCCCAAAACTGAAAGTGAACGCATGGTCCATCTCTCACGTCCCACGCCCTCCCCCACATCCATTATTTCTTCTACCACATCTATTCCTCTTCGCTCTTCTCCTACTCTTGCTACTGTTTTCTTTCACTTGGATTTACTATTACTGTATATTGTGAATCTGTGCACAAAATGTTTGGACGAACATATCTATACAATCGGAAATATCTGACACTATTTCTTAGACAAGGAGGTAGACTAAGAACAGTTAACCACCCCTTTCGCCTACATTATATTCTTGATCTTCTTCTCTTTTAACCAATGTTACCTAATTCTCCATGACCCCCAACTCGTACTACTTTCCAGTTCTCACGTACCGAAATGCAATACTCTCGCTCCCTAGTTCTCCATTTTTAGAGAATCCGGCGAACCCAATTTATTTGGTCCACAAAGAAAAGAGATGCCAGGACCCAAAGAGAGAAACAAAAGAAAATGGACATTTTCTACTCAATTTATAGGCAAATCTATGAAAAATGGAGCATTTGCGTGAAAAGAACAAGATATGCACACGAGATCTATGAAACTTAATGGGGGACACAGAAAGATGGAAGGAAAATTATTCAAGTCATCGAAACGAAAGTAATTGAAAAATATTAATTACTGTAGAATAAGAAAGTCCGAACAAAAGAAAGAGCATAATAAAAGTTGAATTCTTATTTGACCTGTATCCCTTGTACAAATAATTGAAGTATATTACACTCATAGTTTCCAAAGATTAACTTGTATGTAGTAAGGTAAACTAAACCTACCCTCGACGTATCACGTGTCGGCAAGACTCGCGTACCATGTACCTGTACAGCTTAGCGCAATAAACCATGACCCAGGTAACATTGCTTTGATCGTCATCTTTTCTTTCTCCTCCTTGATATGAAAAGAAATTTACTATGTCGTGAAGTCGTACACCAATTGCCATATTTAAAAGAATAAGTTTCAAGCGTCAAATTCGTTTATCAATCTGAAAGTGGTGTGACATGGGATTGTAGAAATTTGTGTGGAAGGGAAACAAAAGTGGGTGAATTGTGTTTCTGATTCTGGGAATAAAATTTAAATAAAAACATGTTAGCATACTAGTTTTTATTTTTATATATTTGTGACCAATCAATTCGATCCGGCACTTGCCATCTATTTTCATTGTTCAATTATTTGACAAGGGGAAAAAACCATTATTGAACTAACTATTTGACAAAATGAATAAACCAAAAGATCTGCCCTCCCTCTCTATCCATCCAAGGCAAGGGATGGAAGCGCAGAGGCCTTTGGTGTTCCCTCCAATCAAGAATATTGGGGCTTCAGAATCAGCATTTCTTTCTTTTTATCAAGGGTTCTACCCGAAAAAAAAAAAAAGGAAACCAAACTTTAAAAAAACACATATATAACAGAAGAGCCCAAAGATTGTCAAACGGGGCCTTAAAGTTTAATTTTTTTATGCTTCTTGTTAGTTTCATTGCTTGAGAAACTTAATTTTACAATCTGACAACGAGTGCTTTGGCATATTCTTGTTCATTCTTGTTGTTGTAAGGTATGCAGCTGTAACTCTTAAACAACTATCTTATCATTGATTTCTTAATTTGTATTTCTCTACCTTTTAGCTCATTGTAGACAGTGCTATCACAATTCCACTTATGAAATATGCTGATCGTTCTGTTTTAGGTTGGGAAAAAACTATCTGAACTAATCCGAGATTCAGGCAACCAGACTTCTGGAAATGAAAGTGGCAGGTGGCAGGCGGAACTCGGCCAGGTGGCAATCGAATTGATTGCGGTAAGTATTATTTCGTAGGCTGAA
Source organism: Embelia ribes (assembly GCA_001753735.1). NCBI lineage: Eukaryota > Viridiplantae > Streptophyta > Magnoliopsida > Ericales > Primulaceae > Embelia > Embelia ribes. Next base: position 11,515 of record MKEJ01093178.1, read on the forward strand.
CCTTTTTTTTTTAATGTCTGGTGCTTTCGTTTAAGTGGTGAATTTTTCAGAGGCATCTTTTTCGATATTAGAATTTTGCTACAAACCTTGGGCTTTAGACGTAGCTCTATAGCTTTGACCTCTGAACTTTGCTTTGTGGATTCAATGTAAAAAACAGATGATTTGGACAACACATGGTCAATGATTTAGATAGTGAGAGCTCTGGACAAACTTTGAAAGAATTTATTAAGTTATAAATGAAATCAACTTTAAAATAAGAATATTCTGTGCATGAATTCTGTTGCTTGATATGGTACTTTGTGCACAACATATAACTTTTGATTTGTGAATTTCCTTGCTGTCAACATTCCATGACACTTGTCAAAACTAACTTCATCACGATTATAAATGTTAGTCCATGGTAAAAAAACTTCTAATTAACGCAAGAAAAGTGAAGGTGGTGGCCTATAGATCCGTGGGATGTTAGCGGTTGGAGGGTGGGATGTGTGTGCCTGTGGTGATTGAAGGCGGTGGGGGCAACTGGTGATCGGGTTAAGGGGTGACGGATTGGAGGGACACATTGGAAAAGGTCTGGCAGTGGCTTTAGGAGATGTGTGGTGGATAGTTTTATTTAGTGGCAGGCTGGTAGCTGGTGGTAGGCTGTTAACTGTATTATTTGATTTCTCCTCTGCTACACTTTCTCCCTTTTCTAGCTTTCAGTTCATGATGGAATAAAAAATGTTGGAGTGATAAGAGTCTGGGGACAGATGCATCAATGTAGCATTCTTAAAAAATCAGACAGTAAGGTCTGTCTTGTTTTGTTCTTAGATTTTTCAGTGTTGTCTTTCCTCCAATTGTATGTTTTAATTGGTTTCCGGATAAAAAACGAAGGGAATTTATAATTCTAACAGTAGGATACTGTAAACATATATTTCTATTCATCATTAAATTTGGGTGTTTCAGAATTATGCTCGAAAATATGGTTCAAGGACCAATCCACCATAGATATTTGTAGCAGTGTTTTCATTTTCAGATCTAGAGAGCAATTTCCAGACGATAGCTAAGCACTGCCTAGCATTTTCAGTTTGAGTTGTGTAATAAGCTAAATTGAAAATTATTTCTGCTGCAGATTGTGACTAACTCGGGACGTGCAAGTACATTAGCAGCTAGTGATGCTGCAACATCAACTTTAAGGCGAATTGAGAGAGCTGCAATAGCTGCTGCCACTCCTATTACTTATCATTCCAGGTACCTCATCATTTGAAAGTTAATTTCCTGTTCATCCCTGTTTGCTCATCCCACTTCTTTCTTTTGTTTGGACTTCTGATTGCTTGCGAATTGCAGGGAACTTTTACTCCTCATTCACGAACACCTTCAAGCATCTGGTTTATCAGAAACTGCAGGCACACTTCTGAAAGAGGCTCAGCTGACTCCATTGCCTTCTTCGGTTGGCATGTCATTTCAAGTGCACCACTCCTCCGTGCAGGAAACCCCCTCAATACAAATTCAGTGGCCATCTGGACGTTTGCCTAGTGGATTCTTCCCCAATAATTTGAAAAAGTTTGTTTTACGAGATAATGATCCTGGTTCCATGTATGACACAGAGTTGTCCTCTTTGAAGAAGAAACCTTTGTCCTTGTCATCAGTGAAGAGTTTTTCTTCGAGAACTCAGCCGCAGATGCATGATTCTCCCCCCGTGTCAAGCAGCAAAACTGGCAGTAGCTCAAAAGTATCCTTTGTACATGGGCGCACACCAGAGCTGCCTTTGAATCCGAATTCGGATACGGAGACTCACTTGAGGACTCCAATCATATTGCCTTTGAAACGAAAGTTCACGGACTTGAAAGATGTGGCCCCTTCAGCAAAGCGACTGAACACCTCTGAGCATGGACTTCGATCGCCACTTTGCCTGACACCTAATACCGCCCGTAAAAGCAGCCAGCTCACTGATGCTAGTGTGCCATGCACACCGAGTTTTAGTTTGAAAGATCACTATGCACGATTGATTCCGAATACCGGTGCTTCAGAACAGTTGGATGAAAACCAATCCAACACCCAACTTGGAATTCTAAGCGACTCACAGAATGCTAACCAGGAAAGGCTAACCCTAGACTCTCTTGTTGTTCAGTACCTAAAACACCAGCACCGCCAATGTCCAGCTCCAATAACGACATTACCACCACTCTCTCTCTTGCACCCCCATGTCTGTCCGGAACCAAGGCGATGCCTCGATGCTCCATCGAACATAACAGCTCGTCTCACTACACGCGAGTTTAGGAGTATGTATGGTGGGATTCATGGAAACCGCCAGGACCGCCATTTTGTATTTAGTAGATTTAGACCGTGGCGGACTTGCCGCGATGATGGTGGGGGCCTTTTGACATGCATTACTTTCCTCGGAGATTCCTCTCAGATAGTGACTGGGAGCCATACTGGGGAGGTCAAAGTCTTCGACTCTAATACAAATAATATGCTCGAAAGCTGCTCTAGTCACCACTATCCATTGACACTTGTCCAGTCACACATTTCTAACGAGACTCAGTTGATTCTCTCTTCAAGCACTCATGATGTGCGATTATGGGATGCCACCAATGTATCTGGTGGTCCCAAGCATTCATTTGAAGGGTGCAAGTCTGCAAGGTTCAGCCACTCTGGGACTACATTTGCTGCGTTACCAAATGAGGGAACTCGTCGGGAAATTTTATTGTACGATATAGAGACATGCCATTTAGATTTAAAATTAGCAGACACATCTGGGACTACGTCTACTCGAGGTAGCATTTATTCGCTTGTTCACTTTAGCCCTTCAGACAACATGCTTCTATGGAATGGAGTCTTGTGGGACCGGAGGAGTTCTAATCCTCTCCATCGCTTTGACCAGTTTACAGATTATGGTGGTGGTGGTTTCCATCCGGCTGGCAACGAGGTATCTTGATCCTTGTCTCTTTAATTCTATTTTTTCCTGTCTCTTCGCTAATTTGTGTTAGTGCATTTTCTTTTATTCATAAGATTCTCCTGCTGAGACCCCATGAATTAATTAAAAACCTGAGATTCGTGCTAGAGCACATTATTCAATAAAAAAACCTAAACTAGCCCACAGGTTCCATGAATGAAAATTTGAGCAATTGTATATCATGTTATTGGTAAGGGCTGTATTTGGTGTATAACGTTTGTAGTTAATTCTAATGGCCTATCATTTATCATCTGGTTTATCATATCTGATTCATTATTGAGTACTACAGGGCAATAGTCTTCAACTGTTATTACATTGATTGGCTACTATTGGATATAGATTCTTTGGCCGAGTACAGTAGCAACTTATTACGTTTTTTACATGTTGGGTTTGTTCTGCAGTTTTGGTCATTAGATCGTCGGGCAGTGTCTACCATGACAATGTTCATCTTTCACTAATGGCATCTTTTAAATTAAATGACTATTTTGAACAGGTTATTATAAATTCTGAGGTGTGGGACCTACGGAAGTTCCGGTTGCTTCGAAGCGTTCCTTCTTTGGACCAAACAGTGATAACATTTAATGCTAGTGGAGACATAATTTATGCTATTTTGAGGAGAAATCTTGATGATGTGATGTCAGCATTCAACACTCGCCGCGTGAAGCACTCTCTCTTCTCTGCCTTCCGAACAGTCAATGCAGTCAGCTATTCTGACATTGCCACTGTTCCAGTAGATCGTTGTGTTCTAGATTTTTCCGCCGATTCAACTGATTCTTTTGTGGGTTTGGTCACTATGGATGATCAATCGGATATGTATTCATCAGCTAGGGTTTACGAGATCGGTCGCCGTAGACCTACCGATGATGACTCTGATCCTGATGATGCCGAGACCGAAGAAGAGGAAGATGAAGATGATGATATGGAAGATGATGACTCGTTATTGGGAGCCTTGGATGGTGATGGAGACAGTGATGCAGATGATATGAGCAATGAGGATGATGATGATGGTTTCAGTGACCTTGATGATGATGACGAGGAGGAAGATGGCGACTTCATGGAGGACGAAGGGGGCTTTGGGGGAGGTGGATTTTTGGAGATTGTTGCGGGTGGTGATGAAGGCGATGACAGTGATGAGGTCGATTCCCTGAGTAGCGGGGATGAAGATTTTGCAGGTTTTGCTTTTTAAATGGTAAATATATATATATATAAAAAGGAAGATGTGACTTGAATTATTTTCTTAGGATTTTCATCATTATAGGAGTGTTTGACATTCGTTACTCGAGTATATACTAAGGAAATTGCAATGTTAGTTAGTACAATTGCTAAGTAAATAAACTCAACGTTTAAGGTCTAGCCAAAAAAGAAAAAAAAGGAGAGAGAGATAAAAAGAGAGGAGTTGTCACTTGAATTATTTTCCGGGTAAAATTACACGTTGCCCTGTGAGGGTTTTGACAATTTTAGAATACTCCCTAACTTTTTTGAATTTACACTATCCCCCATAAAATTTATATATTCATTGCACTTTACTAATAAAGTTTTTGGGAGCAAAAGTGAGAGGTAGCTAGAATATCATAAATGACCTTATATTGCCAAATACCCCTTAACTAGCATCCACTTTTTAGTTTTTTTTAATTTCTTTAAAAAATTATTTAATATATATATACATAATATGGTATTCCAACTTGGATTGTCTGCTAAAGCAAACCATATAGTTGTAATGCAATGTGATTAGAGGTAGCATGCTACAACTGCTAGTCAATTTGTCTGCTAATGAGAAGCTTTGTCTTGTTTCTTTCACATACATTTGTTGGTTGTCCTTTCCACTGCATTATTATTTTATGCATTGAATTACATGTAACTCTCAATGTGCTACATGACCCACCAATTTATCAACTTGGCCCATGAAAAGAAGTTGGAAAAAAAGAAAAGAAAAAGTTAATAATATATATAGCCGCATTATATTGCCAATATTCTCAAGTAGCATATAAAGTTATAAAGCTTATTTGCTTTACTGGTGTGAAATTTTAAACTGTAACGATTGTGATAGACATGCTATTGTGCTAATTAGAAAAATCTTTATAACACAAAGTTAAAAACGTTAGCGACTCGTAGTTTTACCACGGGATATTTATTGTAAACTTGGCGAATACGAATGATTTGCTACGTTTGTCGCTGAAAATTATTTTTTAATAGAATATGATAGTGTTACATATTTTGGTTAAAGGGTTTTATTGGAAGAAAAAGTTATGTACGGGTTAAATAAAACAAATGAAAAGAAGCTAAAGCAAGACGCTAAGGGGAAATTTAAAAGGAAAATGCTAAAGCAAACCTTTTATTCCTATTTAAATACTTGCTAGTTTGGATCATTCCACATTTATGTTGAAGTAAGTTCTAAATACTAACATAAATAAGAATTTAGGTATATTTGTTGAGTTGCTCTAGCAGTACTTGGATCGAAACCATTCAAAGATAGAAATTCAAGTGAAATAACACAGATAAATTGAAACAATTGAAGAATAAAGTGTAAATTTAAAATTTAAATTGAAGTAAAATAATATGGGAAAATTGAAATTTATCTTAAATGTTAGTTAGTTACATTTACAACAAGTTTAGTGGCTGGGTTAAAATTAGTACGAAAAAAAGGTAGACAAAGAAACAGATTACAGGTGTCAACAACCCATCTGGTTGGTTTAGTGGAGATTAGATTGGTTGTCCTGTGCACATCTCTGGGGCCCCAAACCCCCACTTATAATACTACCTCGGATAAGGTTGTCTAACCCTTCTGGTGGAGGAGTTAAATAAAAATCGCAGATTTAGAATATAAATGTTGAATTTGCAAAAAAAAAAATTTGTTTTTGATTTTATTTTTATGATTCACAAAATGGTTCCGTATCTAATCATGCACTAGAAGAGTTTAGAGACTTACTCCCAGGACTCGCAATACTTATCTTATTTATTGTGTGATTGGAAATTGTGTCATGTTAGGAAAGCTGTAATATGGGACAATTATGACTAGAGAATGACATAAAGAATAAATAATATGCCAATTTTAAATGTTTATTCAAAAAAAAAAAAAATCCTATCTTCACATTTTCTCCTAAGTAGCAATTGTTATATGCTTTTGATTTACGTTTTTATCAATTAAAACGAAAGTGAATATGCTCTAGTTAATTGAAGTAACAAAAAGGAAGGAGGGGGTTCTAACTCAAATTTTTTGAGTTAGAATATGAGGCAAATTGTGAACCATAGAAACAAAATTTTGTAATAAAAAATTATAGAGATATTTTTGTAAATGTATATAAAAAATTATGTTTTTGTAGCCTACATTTTATTTTTCATTAGTGTTAGAGGCCCTTGACAAAACAAAAAAAAAGAGTTATAGAGTTTTCAAGCAAAGTAACTTAAAAAATACGGAAGGCAATGAGCGATAATTTTATATGTCTTTTGTCTATTTTTTCAAGGGAGTGCATTGCGAATTTGTCGAAAATTTCAAATATTAATATAAATTCTACAAAAATTTCATGAGTCGGCGCCCTTCCCCCATCTGCCAATAACTGTAGGGGCGATAGCCTATCCGACTAGAAACTCTTATCAATATCGCTTTCAAGTATAAAAACGTTTTGAGTTTAGAGGTGTGATTGATCATTTAATTAGAAGCTTCATCGACCTGTACAACATAGAATCACTATATTTTCTCAAGACACAAGACGTGAAATGGTATCCAAAATATTCGATATCTATTTCTGGGCTTTATTCATTTAACTTATCAATTTTGATTCACAAACTGAAACGAACATAAGATTCATTAACAGGGAGCCATTTGGAAATATATTAATGTACGTTATAAGGAAGGTTCCAAAGCTCGTTTAATTTTTAAAATTTCCCAATAAACCTATCTTTTTTATTCAGATTGAAAACACGAGAAACTAAAACATTCATCGTGAAAAAATATTTTCACAAAAAATTCTGTATTCAAGTATAATTTTTTATTTTTTGTTACATTTTCTTCTAATAAATACTTCAAACCTATGACCTCTTATTTGTGATGTTGTGTTACGACCCACCAGGCTACTCCTAGTGGGTTTTCCCAATAAATACTTGCACCAAACCAAACGCACCATTAAATCTACAACTGATTTGCAACATGAAAATGCAAAGATGATTAGATAAAGACTGGATAGATTTGCAAGTACATTGAAAGAGAATTTACAATGAAAAGCTGATGCACGATAATATAGTCAGTGAGGACATTTAAGCGCAGGATAAGCAAGGTCAGGACAATTCATTGCATCTTTAAAGTGTGTTTTGGGCAAAGAGAAAAAATAAAAATAATAGCTTTTCAGTTTATGGATCCTTGAGGAATTTAATTACGAACTCACCCATTTGACGATATTTGTCTCTTTCAAAAAACAGAGATGCGTACGGCTCAAAATTTGATACGTGGCATTGGAAAACGTAGGAGTATTCTGAAATTGTTAGAAACCTCATGGGGTCAAAGTGTAATTTACTGTTTATGCATCCTTGTAGAATTTCATTATAATATTATTTTCAGTGACAACTACAAAAGAAACATATTCCAAATTTGTTCGCTCCAAAAATGAAATTTCTGAATGACTGTCAAGAGATGCCTTGTAATAATTAAAGAAATATTATCCACTGGAAGATGGTAAATTACCTGGAGGAAAATAGAGGACAGACAATGTTGTGACTTTTTAGCGAAGCAATAAAGAATGAGAGTGAGGTAAAAGAGGAGGAAAAAAAAAAAGTTGAGAAAAAGTTGAAAAAAGTCATTTTCAAAGATGAGGTAGTAGTGGGTGGTGGCCACTTTAAGGATCTATCTCTTCATCTCTCTCTCTCTTTCTATATATATATATACATGAAAGCACCCATTCATTGACACTACTTTTTAGCTTAAATATAAATATAAAGTAACAAAAAGGGGTTATGATGCTATTATCATTTTGTGCTTGAACACATATTCTAACACCAGCACTGCTCCATTGGGCAATTTTAAATTTAAAAATAACTTTTTCTATTTTTTAAACTAATTCGTTTCCAAAATTTGACTACGAAGTAATCAGATTAACGAAGAAATTTAATCACTCCTTAAAATTGTCAACGGAACAAAGAGGGTTCGAGGCTTGTTATTGAGTAGTTAGCCAATAGCTCATCGGTGGTTTGTGCGCTTCAACTGTAACAATCTATTTTAAGCTGTAATATCAAGTCATAACTCGACTCAATTGCAGAAGAAATGAAACTTTAGTATAGTTTTAAAGATTGTTTGCTAATACGCATAAGTAGCATTGTTCAATTAATTGTGCCTTGCTCTTTTGTAACTTTTCCTATCCTACTGTTAGGATTTAAATAACATTTTAATGCACGTGGCAATCGATACACAGAAACAAAATTATATTTTGTTATAATACAATCCAATTAATAAAATGGTACAAGATGAACGATACGGCTATATTATCATTCTAGTCTTTCTATAAACATAGTTAAGAAAATGAAGGTTGGATGGTGTTGTGAGTTATTCAACTGCCATTGAGAATTTGGTACCAACCAGAGAGAAAGAGACATTAGTATAATGATGCGGGATAAATTCTGTGCATAGAAATATGATATAATACTATAAAATTTGGGAATATTTTTGTATTCGTTTATGCTATATTCTATTTTTGTATATATAAAATTTGACTCACACCCTTATATTAAAATTCAAAATTTAGATGCATCTTTTCCATGAACCGTACTCTTAACTTGTAAAGGCAATCTCACCTAGTCAGTTAACAAATCATTAGAGAAACATAATGTAATAATGCCCCGTCTCATTTTAATTAGAAGAGTGATATACGTACAAAAAATTTATATAAAGTATTTATATTAAAAATTAATACCGAATCCTATTATGTGATTAATAATTCGTCATATCATCGCATTTTGTAGGAAGAGAGAGAATGTATATAATGATGTGATTAATTATTAACCATATAATACAATTTGATACAAATTTTGTATATAAATTTTCACTTCGTATATCATTAGTTTTTTAATTGTTAACCACTTTTTTTCAACACTTAGAAAGGCTATAATTAGTTCACCTTATTTATAATATTCCTAATTGGCCCTTGAATTCAACGTGATCAATGATTTATTTAGGTAAAATTTTTATTTGATTATCTTACTCGCTAACGTAGCAAAATAGTCTTAATTCTAATCATTAATGTAACATAATTAAAAATTAATCATATTCAAGTATTTATTTTGTTACTACAGCAAGTAAAAAAATCGGATATATTTTTTAAATAGAGTATAATTTCCTATTCAATACTGCTTAGCCTTGCGAGGTAATCTAAAGACAAAAGGCTATAGTTACATTTTCGCTCAATTGGAAAGAGATATTCTAGTTTGGAGGACAAATAAATGTTTTGGGTAAATTACACTTTGGCCCCAAGGATTTCCAAAACGTTTCAAGACAACACCCCCCCGCCCCCCAAAGGTTTATTAAATTACACTTTGGCTCCTTGATATTTGTATGTCCATTACGCTTTAGCCCTAAAGATTTGGAGGCAAAATAGAAAGTCACTCTGGATGCCAAGAATGATCTATTAATAAATACTGCTTGAGTAGCACTCTTTCTCTAGCCTTTTGATTTAAAAAATAAATAAATTCTATAATTTAATTTATTAATATTTTTATAAAATATGATTGTTTTCTATAATTTTTAAGATTTAGCTTCAAAATAAATAAAATGAATAAATAAAGTGAACATTAATATGGACTTTCACATGTAAGTCAACTTGCATTTCGTATGACTTGGGGAAAAAAATTTAATTTCGAACATCTAGGTGGGTATTATGAAATATTCAAAAACATTAAGGGGCAAAGTCTAATTTATCTTTATGTTCGAAAAAAAAAAAATCCAATAATTAAATAAGGTCAATATTATTCGAGTAAAAGTTGTTGCACAAAAACAGCAGCGACACAGAGGCAGGAGTGATATCATTATTAAAAGAAAAGGGCCTTTAATCTTTGTTTCTGACACAACACTGGTATCCCCCTTCCCATAGGCTAATTAAACTAAGGGATTAATTTATGAGAATATTTTGCCACCGGTGAAAAGATTTTCATAGATAATTAAGATTGCATGTACGACATATATATATATATATATATATATGTGTGTGCGCGCGCGCGCGCAAATATCTCATGTATTTTGCTTATGAAAATTAGAATAATTATATGCATATCCATATTAGTAAGTACATACAAATGATCATCCATGGATATGTTTTGACACATTTTTTCATATGCTTAATTTAAATTATTGGATTCACGCTAATCTAACGGAAGAATTTAATACTAAGTGGATTAATGTGAATCCAATGAATTTGATAAATTGTGCTAAAGAATATGTCAAAATATATGTTTCTGGATCCTGCCCCAAGACTTATATACATAGTAATACGTACATACAAATGATCATATTCCTTTATCGTTAATTTGATGAATTACTTTTATATTTAAGAAAAAGATAAATGTACATAATTTTGATACCCAAATATATGTATAAAGTATGTACTTTATATTAGTATATATGTACATCAATACTTGAAAATTTATACATAGATCTCTTAATTTGATCACAACAATGTTGTACATATTTTGATATAGAAACATGATTATATATGCAACATATATATGTATATATATATATCTCTTATAATATGCTTAAATATGTCATATACCCAAACTATTTATCCAAGTATGAATAGAAAAATGAGTATTTATGCTCCATCTCATATTCAATTAAAAAACTTTACCCATATTATATTTATAATTTGTATAATTTTATTTGGTATTTCTAGCTTCCAATTCTTTCCTTCAAAATAACTATCGTTTGAAATTAATACATATAGATAAAAAAAAATTAAATACTCTTAAGTTCATCAAAAAATAAATACATTTATCCAAATACCCCCATTAAATGCTCATTTGTGTGGATTAATTGAAAATTTAGCATGAATAATATGGGTAAAATTAAAAAATAATAATAAATATATTCTTTATTATATGAAGTGACAATTATAATTGAAATAAATTTTCTTTTTTAAAATAACATTTATTCCGACACGAAGGGAGACATTTTAAATGGTATTCCTCTCAACCACAAATAATAAACTTAGTCAGAATGACACAATTTTAGTTAAAACTCAAAAACTAATATTGAAAAGTTAGATTAATTACAAATCACCAAATATGTTCTTATAATTTTTTCTTTTATTTTTATCCTAATTGTTACGAAGGGTATGATTAATAATTCGTTTGGTTGTACAATGAACTTACTAAATTAGAAAATGATCTTTTTTTTGTACATAAAAAAAAACGTATAAATTATTTGTGGGAGGTGGAAGTAAGTAACTAAGGTTCTATTTAATTAGTATTTTAGTTTTCAGTTTTTAAAAACAAGCATTTGAGATTTTTTTATAGCTTAATTTTCTGTATGTGAAAATCTATTTGGCAACAACTTCTAAATAAAAGATAATTATTAATAATATTTATAGTTGAATTTAATATAAAAAATTAATAATATAAGACGATTATTAATAATATATCAGTGAAGTTTTTTAATTTTGAATATAAAAGAAATTAAAGTTACTATTTATTATAATTTTTAAAAAAATATTTTTTAGTTGAATTCAATATAGAAAAATTAAGTTATAAATATAAATTAATAATAGAAAGTTGAAGTATATTCATTATAAAAAAAATATGCTATATTTTTACTTTTCAATTTAATTTTGAAAAAAATAAAAAGATAAAAAAAATAAATTTTTAGAATTACCCTAACGAGAAAACTCAATTTTTGAAAGTTAAAATTAAAAAATTAACAAGCAAATGAAATTTTAATTTAAAAAAAATAAAAATGAATTGTAACCAAATAGGCCTAAGTCTCACATAGTCATTCAGTTAAAATTTTAAAACTAATTTCATGAGTAGAAGTATTGTTTTGTTAATAAAAATTGTAGTGTTAAATTAATATTATTCCCACATCCCTAACCAATAGCGCTTTCCCCTTCCCATATCTCTATATTGTCCCTCAAATTCCCTTCCAAATCCCCTGTTTCTCTCTCTCTCTCTCTCTATCTCTCCCCTCACACATAACTATGAATGAATTGCACTTCCCCTACTTGAATCCTTCTTGAATTTCACCCCCTTCCTTCTCCTTTATCTACTTTCCCAATTCCCCCAAATTTCCTCTCATCGCTGTTATTTTGATTTTCAATCCAGTTTCTAAGCACAGAGATTCGCTATATCTGTGAATCAGAGAGAGAGAGAGAGAGAGAGATAGAGATGGGTTAGGGGAGTCATAAATGAGGGATGAATTAGGCTTCTTTGGCCTAAATAGGGGCTGGTGATGGATTTAGAGGAAGAAGATAGAGAGATGATGATGGTACAGAATCAGGTTTCGGAGCTTTGGCAGAAAACAAAAGATACAGAGAGAGAGAGAGAGAGAGATTCTGTAGCAGCTTAAATTTTAGAAAAATTGTTTCCCAATTGACAAAGGCTGGATTCTCATACCAATCACCAAAACCCTAATCAAAACCCTAGCCGAAACACGCAGCAGCAGCAGCAGCCCAAGAAGCGGAACTCACCGTCCGCGGCGGAGCAGAGCGGCGCCTCCGAACATGCGAGATTGGGAGGAGAGAGAACCACCACCAACAGCAGAATGGGAGAAGCTCAGCCACGTCACCGGCAACCGGCTCCTTCCCGACTCGGCCTGAGGGGCCCAGCCGGGGTCGGGGAGATCGTGGAGGTCCAGGGCGGCCACATTGTCCGGTCAACCGGTCGAAAGGACCGCCACAGCAAGGTTTGCACTGCCAAGGGCCCACGTGACCGTCGCGTGCGGCTCTCGGCTCACACGGCCATCCAATTCTACGATGTCCAAGATCGGCTCGGCTACGACCGCCCGAGCAAAGCCGTTGACTGGCTTATGAAAAAGGCTCAAGCTGCAATCGACGAGCTAGCGGAGCTGCCACCGTGGACCCCCACCGCTGCAGTTCAGGAGGAGAGAGAGCGCGGCTCCAATCAGGAACAATTAGGGGACCAAATTGGGGCTTCAAGTTCTAACAATTACACAAATGCCCACCCGAATTCGAGCTTTTTACCCCCGTCGATGGACTCGGACTCGATTGTGGATACGATTAAGTCGTTTTTTCCGATGGAGCCCAATTCCACAGCGGTGCAGTTCCCGGAGCTGATTTCTAGAACCAATAGCCATATCCAAGATCCGGGGCTCTCTCTCCACCACCACACGCCGCCGTCCTCCGCCGCCGGCCACCACTCCGACAATGTCCTCGGGTACGACCACGGTTCCTCTGGCTGGGCCGACCAGTTCCCGAGGATGGTGCCTTGGAATCCCGGAGATTCCGCTGCTGCCGGAGCAATGTATAACGCTCAGGTGGCGCCGCTGATGCTGTTCGGCAACCAGTTTGTTTCACCGAGGGGACCCCTTCAGTCCAGTAACACCCAGTCACTCCGTGCTTGGATAGACCCACCCGCGCCCATGACCCACGCCGGTGCGGATCAGTACCCATGCTTCCCAGTGCACCACCACCACACGACCATGTTTCAGGGAATGGACTTGTCTTCATTCTCGGGTTTTCATATTCCGGCACGGATACAGGGTGAAGAAGAGGAGCACGACGGCATCTCCGACAAGCCGTCCTCTGCTTCCTCCGATTCTCTATCTCGCCATTGATACATCTCTTTCTCACCTCCAAAAATCTCTTCTTAAACAGGTTTATTACTAAATCCTTAAATACCCATTTTCACTAAAACACTTAATTCCATTTTTTGCTTATTAATTTATTGTGGTGTTGAATTTGCTGTGTCAGGGCTTAATCTTCAAGAAGTAGCTAGCTCTTGCTAATGCAAAGGATGCAAGGGAGAGATGGAGAGAGAGATTTCTGTCAATCCGATCCAATGGCTTCTTAAACGGGAAGAAGAAAACTGCTAATCGATTCATCAGGTTTTTCGTTCCCGGTTTAAATTATTATGTTGTGCTAAATTTGGATGTTCTAATTTGCTTTTCAATTAAGCTCTCTGGAGTTGAATTGTTGTAGTGTTTTATCTTCATTACTGTTGTACTTGATTGCTGTTTTAAAGTCTGCTCATTGAGCTGAACTTGATTTATCAGTTGTATCTCTATGTTGTTTTGCTCGAAAATTCTCTGTCATGTCTATATGATTTCGAAATCTATGCTTCTTAAATGCTTGTTGGATCAATTTCTGACTTTGGAATTGACAAAAACAGTAATTCATGATATTAATTTGGCTCAATTGTGGCTTTCTGATGGATCATTAGAAAAGGGGTGCAAATAGGCGTTTCCCTTGTTTAGGTGATAGGCAATTTGTCAAGTGGATAACATAGAGCTTTCTTGGTGATTGTTTTTGGACAAATACTTCTTTCAATTTAGAAAATGTATTGATCAAATTAAAGCTCTTTTAATATATATATATATATATAATATTTTTTTTATTCTTCTTATTATTATTTTGTTAACATCTCTATCACTGCTTGGGATCTTGGGATCTTGGGAAATGACGAGTCATTTTCCGAGCACAGTGGCACAGCTGGAAGAGATGGCTTAATAGTTGTATGCAATTTAGCACTTGTCACTGTTCAAATATTTCCCTTGCTGTAAAATTATTAACTGTATGTAACACCTCAATCTAGTTAGTGTCCGGAGTCATTACTAGATTTTCTGTAAGACGAGTAAGACAACCGCCTTTTGCGCTTCTAACTTCCCGAATTTTTGGGGTCCTAAGTCGATAGTTATTAAAACTAGGTAAAATGTTGTTATTCAACAGAGAAGGATTGTATATATTGTCGTAATTTATCTATTTTGTTGTCTATTAGGGTGTATAATTGTGAAGTCATGAGTTGTTTAGTGTTGTTCTTTCTTCATTCAATTCTATTGAACATGGTCCCACATTTTAGATATACATCAGTACACCATGTTTGCTTTCAGCAGCAGTAACAAAGCATATGTCTTTATCTTGTACTTTTGAAATTCCATTGCTGTATTGCAACTTGATGTCTGTAACTATTCTGGTTTACAGATAGTAATAATTATGGCTGAAATAAAACATGTTAATTAAGTAAAAGCAAAACAATAGCGTATATTAAGATCTAATTGGGTGTAGTAGTTTTCTATTGATAATAACTTTTTGCGTTAGTGATGAATGCTTGGTTGCTGTCTACGCTTATTCTGGTGGAGTTGCTTTCTGCTGATGGTATTTTTTTGCGTTTTAGTTAGTAAGAAAGGTTTAGTTGCTATCGACACTTGACATAACTCTTACGAAATGCCAAAAAAGGTGATGGGATTTGAACATTAAGTCCCGATTTTACTTATTTTAGCATCAAGATTTAGACCATGAAGGAATCTAAATAGTGAGATAGATGGGTGTTAAAATAGCTAGCTAGTTAATTGGGATTGAACTATTGCCATGAGAGTGAATAAACATGAATAGCAGCTCATAGTGAAGCATCTCTAAATTCTGATACCACCAAATTTGAGGTACTTTGAGCAATAACTCTCCCATGGTCCCCATACCCTGCAAATCTCCCTGCATCATAGAAATCTGAGGGTTTTTTTTTTTTTTTGTGATGTGAAATTTAAATGCATTTGGCCTGTATGGAAATGGCAATAACTGCATAATGGTTGTTGAGGCTAAGAGATACTTCTGTATGATCATTACCATAATCTTGAAATGGCTAAGAGATACAATTTGTACCAATGCTTGGTTGAATAATATTTAGTTCTGAGAATAACTTGGTTATGATTTTGGTTTTGAGTACACAATTATAGAGGTAGCTGTTGCAACCCTCATAAATTGCATAATAGCCATCTGGGATGTGCAGACACTACAGCCCCAAAGTTAAGATACATATATGTTGTGGAGGACCACTTATATGACTACAAATGAAGGGATCAAGAAGAAGCCTCAATTTAAACTTGCTTTTGTCTATCTAGCTTTTGCTTCACCAATTCAAGAATGAGAGAGAGCAGGCTCGTATAGCTTAGACTTTGCTTTTCCTTTGGCAATTTTGGTTGAACTTCAACTAGGGATTTTTGCTCGACCAATTCAAGTTAAACCGATGTACAGGAACTTCACATTAGCGAAATCGACTAAAAGAAACTTCATTTACACTTCCATTTTGAACTCGAGTGAAAACATAATGCAACATATCGGGAATTCAAGGGAGTTTCGTGTAGTTCGTGAAGTTTAGGGGTCGAATTGATTTCGTTCATATGGTGTCCAGATGAAAGTTGCTCCCACTCTATTTTGTTGCCTGTAAAATTAAACATTCTCTCTTGTCATATCCTGCAAGGATTCAAAACTAAATATATTTGTTTTTAAGACAATTTTACATTTAAGAAGTTGAGAAGTTTTTCAGAATTAAATGACTTCAGGATGCCGGTCTATTGCAAATCAATGCTTGTCACACTATTTTTGAATCAGCTTCAGGGAACTTTTAAGAGTTGTACAGTAAATAGTAATAACTCAGATTATATTTTGCAACTTATAGTAATGAGCATACGCACGCACCTTATGCTCATGAATTTTATAAAAATGACCTAACGAGCTCATTAAAGTAAAATATTTAAATATAAGTCAAGAAGTATTTTTTTAGACACAAAATTTATAATTAAAAACTTTCAATAAATGCTAATAAAAAATATTTTTATTGAGTTTTTTTACATGTTTTGTTAGTACGAAAGAAACAGATCACGTGTAAGGGTTGCTTTTGATTTTAGACCAATTAAATGAAAAAATAAATTATTGCTATTTAAAAAAAATTAATGCTAATTGGTAAAAATATTTGAAAGAGAAGAAGAAAATTATGGCTAGTTTTTCAAAATTAATCTTTATTTGTAATTTTGTTTATCGTTTTTTTTAAACTTAAAATGATAGTTAAGCTCACATAATTAATATTTCCTAACAACTTTGTTTAGACTCATCATACATTGCATGAGTGCTATAAGAAAATTTTAGTGTAAAGTTAATAATGAGTAGTAAAAAGCAAATTAGTTTACTATTCATAAAAACACCACAAATTAGGAGCAAATAAAATAAGATAAAACAAATGTGGACCATAAGAAGAATGTTGATAGCATCTTAATCCTGTCAATAAATTTAATGTGCTTATACATAATACTAACTCATAATTGTACTTTTTTTAATCACATCTCCATTCCAATATCTTAAACATGTTTAAGAACTTAAATAAATAATTCTAAAAAAAATATAGGGAGTCATCATTTGAATTCAATGTGACGAAATGTATGTACCCTGAAGAAAATCTATAATATAACAACCGTTATAGTGCCGAAAATAATTTGTGTTTTAACATTTTGAATTTTTACCTTTGAAAAAATATTTGAAGTTCTCATTTTTACAAAATATAATAAATGTTTGACCATTGAATGTGCAAACCAAAAATATATCTTCTTTCAATAGTTATATGCCTTGGTAAAAATAAGATTGATAAATTAACATTTAATGTATAAAATTTTTTTGAAAATTAATTTTAGGTACAAAACTTGTATGAAACAAAAGAGGGAGAATCTCTTTTAAAGTAGAGTTAGATATTTGATTGTTATAAATATCGTTCCATCTGTTATTTTCACTCTAATCGTAATATATGTCTATTATAATCTTTTAACATATATCCTATAAATTTAGGATTTCTCAAAAAAATACCACAATAGAATTTCACTAAAATAAACATGTTTACAAAATAAAGCTTATTAATAATAAATTATTTTATTTGTAAATATTGCCATAACAAAATTTCACTAAACCTAATCTTATTAGAAATATGTAAAATATATACCAAAATCGACTCTATGCATGAGAATAAAATGATGAATATTAAAATTAAGAAGATAAAAATTTGTTTATGTTGAAAATTTATATAAAAGTTATTCATTCAAATATATGCGCTATATTTTTTATAAATATCCATATAACTAATAGACACATGTCCCATGAATTTAATATTTTAAAATAATAAATATCATAGAACTCCACCACTCTTAACTTCTTTGAAAAATAAAACTTATTAAATTATATTATTTTATTAAAAATATTACCATAATATAACCTTTAAAAATATGATTAAGTATAAATTAAAATTAAAAGTAATTAAAAATTTTAGTCCTGTATTTCTAAAAAATAAATAAATTTATTTGTTTCATGAATTAAAAATATTTAATTAAACTTATTTGTCATGTGTTCCTAAAATGGCACTATGCCAAACAATTAAGACAAATATAAAATAATAATTAAAAAAAAAAGACATTCTTCCTACGTCTTGTGCAAAGGGCAAGCAACATGCTAGTAATAACATAACATATAATATAAATATAAAATTTTTAAATTAACAAAAATTCTAAATATATTAAATTTAGTCAAAACATAATATCAAACATTTTCTCTTATTGCAATTATGAAAGTTGAATCACTACAACGATGAGACTAACTCATTCTAACAATCCAAATTTCATATTGAAATTGGATTAGGGAATCTATTTTACAATTGTTTTGTGCAATTTTTCACATGTCTTTTAGTTAAAAACTTAATAATTATTATAGCAATTGTTACTTCGTTACACTTAAAATGTGAGACTCGTAGGGATGTGAGAATTTGGAAAGCATTTCAATTAAAAGTAAGATAACTTTGATAATAAAGTTTTAACATTTGTATCTTGTTTTATAATCATTAAAATTATACTCCTTATTATGAACTCAAGTCATTTGTAAATGATTAAAATACATGAAATTACCAATATGTTATTTATTTTGGCATAAGTTAGTTTTTTATGATATTTAATGTTGATATTTT
>MKEJ01093186.1:0-15835 GCA_001753735.1 Embelia ribes
AAACCGGTGCCCGCTATGCTCCAGAGCGCTAGCTATCTCCGCCACCTGCTTTGGTTCGAAAGTTCCCAAGCTCCCGAAGCAGAGGAACACGACAGACGCCGGAGACTGACTATCCAACCACATCATGATCGTCTCGTTCTGGGCAAGGTCATTTTGGTCATTACTAGTTTCGGCCTTGAGGTTGAGCATGGGTCCCACGTCGTAAACTGGCGGAATGGTATCATCCGCCGTGAGGCACTTGATAGTGTAGGATTCCAACTCTGCAAAAGTATTGACCAAGATGCCCTTGGTTTTTCTCAACTTTCTTGGTAAATCGAGGAAAATATCCGCCCTGCCTTTTTCTTTGTCGAATGCAACATACGGTAAGACCTTAGCGGGGACAGGGTTCACAAAACCGGGAATGGACAACTCTGTGTCCGAGTCCTTGAACTCGGTGATATCCTGATTCTGGTCGTCTTGAATGGATTGAAGATAACACATGAGGCTGAGAAAACAAGCGTTGCTGGTGAAGAACACGTAAATGGGTACCCCAAATTCGCTTGCCACGTCTCCAAAACCAGTGCAAAACATGTCCACCACGAAGGCAGCGAGCCCGTGTCCAGTGGATTCGGAGGAGTAAAAGTCCTTGACACGGGACATCATAATCTCGATCAACTCAAGAAACCCATACATTCCTTGCTTGGAGCGGAGGTGCTCCGAGGTGGGCTCGTCCAGGGTGAGGTGGACGAACCTCACACGTGGCAGGGGATGGTCGGATAGTAAGGGTTGGGTGTAGGAATTGAGCTTGGATTCAAATGGGCTTTCCATTATAAAGACCGTGACGGACACACGGTCGTCTCGGCTCGTGAGGGTTTTCGCGAGTTCTACCATGGCCGCGAGGTGGCCCGCACCCGGGGTCGGGATAAAGGCTAGCTCAGCTCTCTCCATTATTTATTTATTTATTATTATTTTTTTCTCCCAATTGTTCATATCTGCACTATTTATTGTACAAGTCAAAGAGCCCCTAAGAAGAAACTTCGTTTCTTGATTTTTCGCATGAAGAGTGAGGTTTTCTAGAAGAAAATGATACGCTCTGTAAGATTTTAAAATTTAAACACGTATCCCGTTTTATTTTAATAATTTCTTTTTTTATTTCGCTCCAATATATTTACTTTAATTTTTATTTAAGAAAAATTGTTGAAAAATCATTTTAATAAAATGTTCCGATTTATTATGTTCATTTTATTACTCCATTCATCATGAATTGTATAAAATGAATAGCATTAATAAAGGCATAATAGAAAAGAGTAAAAATGTTTTAAATTTGAACAATATTAATTGATATTTTTTCATTCTTATGAAAAAATAAATGAGACTATTAAAATGGAAATAGAGAATACCATTTAGTTAATGAAATAAAAGCATTGACTTATTATTACTTTCTTTAAGGGATGGTACTAAAATTTTAAAATTTATCTTCAAGTTTTGCAAATATTATACGTATTACATTTCCATTCATTGTGGACGACCTTACACGTACAATTAATTTGTTGTGACGTGTAATGCAACACTACCGGTAAATATTTAGGTCGAACAATTGTCATATAGTTACCTCTCAAAGGTTAATTATTTTAAGCAGAAAGATAATATAGTTTACATATTCGGATGATCATTTGAAAGCTATATATTGTCTTCTCCCAAAAAATGCTTGTGTTTGTTTTTTGTTACTGTCGTTTTGGAATTAATAATATAATGTAACATTATTGAACTACTATCTACCGTTGCCTAAGGGACACGTACCATATTTGGTAATTTGTCCTTGTATGTAAATATTATAATGTGTACAGTCATAATAATTTAGTAATTTTGTGAATACACGATCAAGTCAATGCCTAGTTTGGGATTTTATATTGGATAGCTGATTTCATTTTTTTGGTTCTTGATAGCACTTGGCATTTGGTAACGGTTTAAAAATTTTGCTATTAAAAATCAGATTTTTTATGAGTGTTTTTAAAAGAAACCTTGGATGTAATTTTAAATTTATTCCCTCTTTTTCATTAATTACAATTATAACCTCAAATTACTTGTAAAATTTTAAATGTATGTCTACTTTTGTTTATTTGTAATAAAAAAAAATCACTTTAGCAAATAGCACAATACTTCTCATACACTTACTTTGCAATCCGCTCTTAAAAATAGCTTTGAGAAGTGGATTTAGAAAATTACCGAGTTCAACAAACTAATCCTTAGTGTGTATATTTAATTAACTTAAAAAAAAAAAAAAAAAAAAATAGAAGAGGTTTTTCATATTTAATCGAACATATCTCAAAGGGAATCTGACAAGTTGTGAAAGATTTAGCTTGAAATATATTTTCATAAAATTAATAGTAATTCTAAACCTGCAAGTATCAAATTTAGCAGTGCTGGTTGGAGGGCCATACATGAGAAAGATGAGAAGCAAAGCACAAACATTATGAGTATGCATTGTAGGCCCAAATTTGTGCACAACCCTTAAACTAAACGAGGGCAAAGTTAGGAACCGAAAATGAAGGGGGTTGAACTTCATATAAAATCATAAAGGACAGCTAAGCCTCGATTATGCGGGAGCTCTAAAATTGCATTAAAAAAAATTGCACATACTTAATTATAGGATATCGGGTCCGGTTTATAAAGTCATCGGGGAATTTAGCCCCCCGTGGCCTCACACATATGCGTCCATGAAGGATAGGAAGAGGGTCACCCGAAAGACATGATCCCTCTATTTCTTTTGCTTTTTTTCATTTCCATTCTGCTAATTCAACCTTATATTTTACTAGATAAGCAAACAAAAGAACATTGTGGTTTCGTAGTTTGTATTTACTGGCATTCCGCTCTATTTTGTTTGTAGTTTGTATGCTGCGCAAGTAGCTTATATACACGCCTTGACGTAATTTTCTCAAATATTTTGATGTTCCCTCGAGCCATTCTTAAGTATCTCAATATAAATCTATACGCGGACGGGTGATAACTATCTTCCCTACCTGTTGACTCGAAAAAGAAATTCTTAACACGCTTTTATACATGCTTATGCCAACATTAATTCAATGATGATTCTTCTGTTTCATGCCTCTTTTGTTTGCCAACTAAATGCTTAATTTGGTTAAGCACTGCAAGAATCATTCGATTTTGGGCAAGCATACCCCCAAGCACCAAACTTCCTAGCTCAAAATTGCATAGTAATTATTGTAAATCACATTTACACCGGGATGTGAACAAAGAAGCCTGGACTACATAGGAGATGAAAAGTAGTAACAAAAAAGAGAAAGGAAAACAGACAAGGAAAGCAAAACAGAAAACAAAATGGACAGAGACGGGCGAACATTAACTGGCTATTGAGAGCACTCGTAAAGATGGTGCGCATTTGGGGGAAAAATTAACCTTCATTGTATAGAAAATCCTCACGATAACCGGCCCCAAACCTTCTACAGGTTGCAGAGGACCGACCACTTAAGATGCCTGCTTATCTCACGGTTTGTCATACGATAAGATAAACTTGTTACTAATTAAAACAAGGAATAAAACGTCGGACATACTACTTTGAAACAAGGAAAACAAAAAAAAAGAAAATAAGGCACTTCCTTTCTAGTTATGAAAATTCCTCAATCTACATTCGTGGCGTTACCTTAGATTCTGGTATTATTGCATCGTCTAATATGAGAACTGTAAAAGAAGCAGATTATGCGCTTCTCCTCATTGTGTTAGGGTGTAATTTGTTTTTTTCTCTTAACCTTTCCAGTAGATATAATTTAGTTGGTCGTGCTCTTTCGAGGAACTTGCTTTTTCTTCTTTTGGAGATTGTTGCTAATTGAAGTATTTATCATAAATTTCCTCTCCCTTATACGAGGAATCATCTACAGAGTTGTTCTAATTGAAACACAAATGCATGGGAAGCAAATTATCATCTTCAAGAATAAGGTAAGAAAGTTGCACCTTAATAGATTTGGTATTACAATTTAAAGTTCAAAATAGCAACTTTATAGTTTTCCTGGGAGAGTTTATATAGGGTATAAGAAGGCTATGCCCCTCTGAACCTGAAATCTAGCATTTATCAAGCATATTCTGCATATGCCACGACCAAGTTTCAATATTATATTACTACATACAGTTTGGTTACTTTTGTATACAGGAATGAACGGGAAGATAATGGAATAGCTTTAAGAAGAATATAGGAAAAAGAGAACAGGTGACCCATCACCCTCAACAATCACAAACCCACCTCTATATCGGGAGCAAAGCAATGTTTTTAAACTCTAGAAAAATTTTCGGCCCACTAACCATCCATCTCCTATGTTTAACACAATACCTCCATTGAAGTTAAATGTGTCTTATAGATGACTGGTGATCTAGATGATGTCTTAAAAAGCGCACACACTATTACTAGAGTATTGAAAACTTTGGAAAATTTGACAATCATCAAATGGTCCTCAAGTGTGAGCCACACATCTAAATACTACACGGTTTGGAGAAGAAGGTACATACACGTCCTTTCCTACCAAATATCATCAGAGGAAATCAATATAAAAGGAAAATGATTCACATTCCGACAATCATGTACCAAAAGTTTACCGACTCTTATATGGTAAGTGGTAACACCTTGTGCATTGATCCTAGTTTTAGGAAAAGCTTAATGAGAAGCAAAATGCCTCGTAAGAGTTTTTAAGCTTTATGAACATGATCTTTGGTTCGTAAATCATTAATGTTAGCAGAATAACCATACTGATTGTCAGCCAAAGGACGAAGATTTTAGTTCATTATATGAATAAAGACTTTAGCTTCTACAAAGCCCTATCACGTAACAAAAGAAAAGGGGAAGAATTTTGTAGCTCTTTTATCATCCTTCTCTATGAACAAGTCCAATTTAAAAATGAAATAAATTTAAAATTAGATTGAGACTTATCTATATGCTAGAATATGCAAAAACCTAGAGAAAATATATATGACGAAATTAAACTTGAACAGTGGATTGCAACATCTAGGCACGGAAAACAACTTGAAAACCACTGTAAATGATACATATATCAGGCGTTGATCCCTACAATTTGGCATTGCCGTAGACAAGGTGATAAAGTAAAATGCGCGTATCACATAAAAATTCAAAAGGTATATAGCATGTAGCATCGCAATTTATTAGCTCATACAGATATCTAACACCATTTCCGATTTTGATTATTTCATTTTACATAACTGATACCAGAATGGCACGAAAAACGTGCTTTTAACTTCTAATAACTCATCAGAAATTGATGGTATTCGTGAACCCATTTTTGGATATCTCCTTTAAGGAAACATTATTATTTCCGGTGCCATT
This sequence comes from Embelia ribes, assembly GCA_001753735.1. NCBI lineage: Eukaryota > Viridiplantae > Streptophyta > Magnoliopsida > Ericales > Primulaceae > Embelia > Embelia ribes. Next base: position 5,327 of record MKEJ01093186.1, read on the forward strand.
ATTCCTATGTCTGCAGCTATTGGTTTGGCATACCATGTGGAATGATTATGCCATCACATAATCAATTCCAACAAACCGGCGATATAAAAAATGCCATTATCATAAATAAGTACCAAAAACAAATCAATTCCAACAAACCATATTCCAAAACGCGAAAAATAACAAAACCCAAATGATAAAAATGAACCTCGCTACTCGTTCAATTGCTCGAGCTCGGCCTTCAACTGTTCGATTTTAAGCCCCATAGACCTCTGTATCCCCATCTTCTCCTTGTCCGGCAACTTCTCCAACAACCCATCATACATATCCAACACCTCCTTGACAGCATCCCGAGCACAATCCGCCTCCTCGTCGAAATACACCGTCTCTTTCGACTCCATGGCCGACTCGATCTCCTCCCTAGCCTCCGCGAACTTGAGGTTTATCATGTCGACCACTTTGTTGGTGTCAACACTGTAATGTCTCAACTGGGTGTGTGAATTTGAGAATTGGGGAAAAAGAGGGGTTTTGCTAGGGTTTTGGGGAGATAGAGCTGTGAGGGATTTGGAGAGAATTGGAGAGGTGGGTTTTGGAGAGGGGCGGAAAGGGTGTCTGGGGAGAGATTTGGAGAGAGAGATTGCCGATCGACGGAGCATCTTGAGAGAGAATGAATAATGAGCAATATTGTGAAACACTCCCAAGAGTAAAGAGTAACACTGAATCTGATAGAAGTTGGGTTTGATTTCAGAGTGGAAAAAAACCAAAAAACCAAAAAGGTGCTAACGCTATTATTATTATTATAACAAAATGTGTGTTAAATTGATCATATTTTGAAAAAAAACAAAAAACAAAAAAAGTTTATCCATGGTTAAAATATATTGGTATTTGTACAGTATTGATGCTCAATTATTGGTACTTATTTCATTACTCTAAATAAAAAGAGCTGAGTATCTTTCAATTCTTTCAACTTTTGCTCAACGTAAATTTTACTCTCCAGTTTTATTTTTTATATTTTAAGTTCTTTAATTTTTTGGTACTCGTTAATATAGTATAAATATTATCGGTATTTGTATTTTCGTTATCTAATAGTTAATACTAATATTGACTAAATATTTAAATATCATAAAGAGTGAATATGTAATTATGTACAAATTTACATAATTAAATTTCATAACTAAATTAGTATTTTGAGTTCAACATAAGAAAATCCAATACAAGCCGTCGATTATTTTCTATAACTTGTACAAATAAATATATTAGCTTTTAACAGTCAGTTACTAAATTTTATTATTTGGGATAAAATCAATGAAGACACCATCCATTAAAGAATAATATTAAATTAAAATTCATAATTATTAGTAAACAAATTTTTTAAAAGAATAAAATATTATATAATTGGTAAAGGCTAGATTGATTAGTGGTGGGATTATTATTCATATTATATATAATTACTTACTAATTTTATAAGTTTCTAATTTATAACTAATATTATCATCAACTTTAATAGGTCTTTGATTTTAAATAAATATTGCTATATTATTGCAATTTGTTTTTAAAAAAAAGATCTAGAGAAAAATAAAATTATATTCTTTTTAAGGAAAAAATTATTTCAATTATAATATTTTGTATCTATTAAATATTTTACATTTTGTTTTTACTTTTCTCTCATGGCAGTTAATATTAGTTAGAAAAAAAACTACCGCCGTTGGTATTATAAATCATATTGACGGGTAAATAAAAATTGGAGAGCTTAAATGACAGAAAACAAAGTTAAGGGATGAAATTGACGGTTGGATCAAAATTGAAGCAACTAAAATATACTTTTCCCAAATAAAAAATAAGGAAATACTAAGAACATTAACATCATCATTTTTCATTAGATTTTTCTCCATTTGGTTTTTCACCGAAATCGAAAATTTAATAAATATCTCACGTTAATTTTTCTACACAATCTCTTAAAGTTAATTATCACATATTCTATTATAAAATTTGAAAATATGTCTTCCCCTGCGCTTAACTAAGAATTTATAGTTTTGATTAAAAAAATTTAATGAATACTATGTTTCTGAAATAAAAAACCTATTTTTGGATGAGATTTTTATGAATTCTCAAAAATAAAAATACTAATGTGGGTTATTTTTAGTTTAATTTTTTTATTTAAGTAATTAAATAAGAGAAATTAATCTCTAGAAATACTTTTGTAAGTACTCTAACTCGTAAAATATATACAAAGTAAATATTTAAAAGAACAATAAAACCCTTTGATCGAATTTTTTTAAAACATACTAGACAACAAATACAGTAAATTACAAAAAAGCAAAAAATTAGGAGGTGACATATATATGTGATCCGGCTTGAAGTTTAATTTGGATTTAATCAAGGTATTATCAAATGAGGAAACACAATATAGAACAAAGTTTATATCTACCAAACTAGTTTAATTGCCTTGCTTATTTGAATTTCTCTTTTCTCATTTTGCTTTTGTTTCTCTGGCTGTTGTTGTTTGGGGTATAAATAAGTCGAGCCGAGCTTAGTGTTGTTTAGGCTCGGCTCATCAGGTTTTTATTAATAAGTTCGAGCTAGACTCTCTATGAGCTTAAACCATCCAATTCTAGCTATAGCTATCTCTTAGTATCTAGAGTTCGAGTTGGCTCTTCAGTCAGCTCTTTTAGTAACAGTTGGAACTTATACTAGGTTATACCTAAAGAGTAATCTCCCTTGTACAACCAATATGGGAAAAATAAAATTTTCTACATTGTTGTATGCCCATGTAGCCTTAGACTAATATATATATGACATTAGACTAAATTATTTTTTTTTCCCACCTAACATATTATATATATAATGTATATATTTATATATACACATATAAACGAATCAAGCTGTCGAGATAACGAGCCGAGGTTTACCAAGCTCTAGCTCGGATTCTTTACTAAACGAGCTCTAAAATTTTGCTCTTTTGTCAAACGAGCCAAATCCGTACTCTCGAGCTGTTCTCAAACGGTTCTGTTGATTTACATCCCTACTTGTTGTATAACAGTACTGTGTAATGCATATTAGTTCAATTGCAGTACAGCAGCCCCCCTTTTGGTGTAGCATATATGAATGTAGGATCGAAGATGTTCATAGGGTAAAGATTACCAAAACCACAAATTTTAACTTCAACCAAATACAATTATACAAATAACCAAACCACAACAACAAATCCTTAAAACTCCAACCACCCAATTTGTATACATATAAATAGGACCAAACAAACCAACTCTTAAGCAAACTAGTCCTAAAACAACTCACTTGCCCGAGAAAATAAGTCCGCAAACAACTCACCGACAAATGGCTCGTCCCCTTCACTTAACCCCCCACTTATCGCCCACAATCTCCCAAGCAGGCTATGCTGCGGCAACCCTCTTCCTATGTGCTTTTGCTCTCTTCATGTGTACTTCTCACAACCCGCACAAATGGCGTAAATGGAGATACTACTATTGCCACGGGTTTGAGTATGAAGAGCCCGTTATCGAGATCAACAATGATGAGATGATGGAAGGATTTCAGTTCGGGAACGTGGAAGGAAGCGCCCCTAGTAGCGAGGTGTCGTCAATTTGGAAGAAGAATATACTCATGGGTGGGAAGTGTCAGCTCCCTGATTTTTCGGGGGTGATTATATATGATTCTGCTGGGAATGTTGTTACTCCTGCTAAAGCTCCTCTTGCTCTCACTTGGAAATGATGTTATTTGTTTAGCTGATAGTTCCCACGCTAGATCAAAAAAAGAATGTAATTTTGCTATAAATGATTAATCCTGTCTTTGAAACGTGAAAGGTGTTTTTGTCAAATTCGAAATGTGAAATTTCTAAGCCAGGATCATGTAAAGATTTGCGAGGGTTTTGTGTAAGTGATCTGTTATTCTACTTGGACGATCTTTGGAAAATCTTGCTTTCTGTATAGAACTATTAGCACTTCGCAGTTCATATGACACCGCAAAATTGATAAACCTTCCATCCCAAAAAAGTAAAAAAATAAACATCTACGAAAATTTGGATTCCAGTTTCATCGTCATCAAAATACAGATCTTCATTTCACACCAGTCTTAGGAACACTTTGACGAACAAGTTAATTGATCCACCCTAGTTTTCTGAAAATATCAAATCCTTAATGGGAGAAACTTAATTTAATTTTAAGAATTAATGTTAGCTTTTAACGTCTTTAATCTTGACCCTAGAAACCCGAAATGAAAAAAAGAACTAAAAAGACAGCCAAAAATCTGGTAAATACATCCACAATCACTCAACTACTGCACAACAAAAGATACAGTGATCACAACTAATTGGCCCTAAATGGGCCTTTAGACAAAGAACTCCGCCCCCTGAATCCAACCACATTTAGTTTCGACGCGTTCGATTTCGGAACTGCAGACCTTTTGCTCCCTCCCATTTTCTTCCCAGCAGAATAAGTACTTCTCGAACCACTTGCACCTGAAGATCTGAATGGCTTAGACACTTTAGTCGCAGTTTTTGCAGGGGATTTAGGAGCCTTAAAAGATTTTCCAGATTTTGTTGAGGGGGTACTCTTGGCATATAAAACTTTGCCACGAGTAGTCGCTGGTTTAACCGGAATGGGTTTGCTCTTGTTTCTAAGATTTGAAACTTTTACTGCTTTGTAATTCTTTTGCTCAGTTATTCGCGACCGGGCAATGTCTCTCTTTACGCTATCTGCAGAGAGTGATTCCAAGCTCTCGTTCTTCGTGATAGCCTCTTCAATACGGGTAGCAAGAGTCAAGTCTTTCTTGGCAACCAAACTTGTAACTTTGCCTGTTGGAAGATATACTTTGGTTAGGTTCTCCATGGTTGTAAGTACGTTACCAGATAAATAAATTAACATAAAAGATAATAGTTCTTTCGAAGAGACAGTAACTTCACCAAGCTAAAAGTGGCAATGATTGCCAAAAATAATACCATGAAAAAGGAAAATTCTCATGCACAACACTCTAACTGAAATAGCCATCAGAAAGATTTGGCAACAGCAGTATGGTAATCAGGGAGAGTAATATAAAGTGAGGCATTTTGTCTCTGGAGGAGACAAGAAAAATCAACTGCACGTTCTGTATGAATGTTTTGTTTACAGGTGTTTCCTTTAGGAATAAAATATGAATAAGATCTCACTATTCCAATTACTACTGTGTTTATGGTAAGACAAGTTCTATATAAAGAGAGAGAATGACTTGCTGGTTATGATATCTTGTTATCCTATCCAAAGAAGTTGAAACAATTGTAGAGGTCTTCAATAGATTTAGATACAAGTCTCTACGAGTTTGACGCTAAAAGTGAACTTGGAATTGAAATTACGCATGCAAAGTGCTGATTATGGTTGTTATACAAACAATCCTGCTTATGTCAAGTACATAATCACTATAATTATTTTTTCCCCTAAATTAGTTTAAGAAAAGGAAGACATGAAACAAGTACGTACCTTTAGCACCCATACGAGCAGTTCTTCCAGTTCGGTGAAGGTAGTCGATCTAAGAGTCAAAAAGAATAAAAGGCTGACTTCATAAATAATTACACAGAAAAAACTGAAAAAATAAGACTGTCGAGGTCTGATGCTTACAGAAGTTGTGGGGAAATCAAACATGATGACATGATCTACATCCAAGTCCAGTCCCCTAGCAGCCAAGTCTGTGCAGACCAAGGTAGGGCAATCTCCATCATCACTCTTGAACTTTTGAAGGTTTTCAACCCTAATTCGGGAGGATAAAAAAGAAGAGCTTTCAGAAAAAGAGATGATGGTGATAAGGAAGACAAGTTACATGGGAAAGAAATCTTGAATTATTGCATCTCTAATAAGCAGGAGAGAGAAGAAAGCAAGGACGAGAATGAAAAGCTTTCTCCAAATTTTCAAACTCTGCTCTTGTTTTCACTAGTTTCAAGAGAAACAATGTACTTTTAAAACACTTGTTTTCATGTTATTTACAATCCATCACGAATATGGTACAACCAAAAAGAAAATTTTTGTAGACTTCTACATAAGATTATTTTCTGGTAAATAATTGGGAAACTTTTTTGGAAACGAATCCGCCAAACACACATTTGTTGGAAGTTGGAACATTTACGTTTTGGTAAAGTAATAACAATTTTCAGAACTACAACCAAACACACTCTAATTTTTTTCTATCTTGATTACTTCTTCGGCAGTGAAGATTTTTTTGGCTCGAGTTCAGTTTAATATTTGTTTAGGCGAACATATCAAACATGGTTCTCCCTTTTTTCTCTCTTAAGACTTTCCAGCCTCTATGCTTTTTCACTCCTATGGAAGTTAAGTGCAAATCTTTTGACGAGTCTGCTCAAAGTAGAGTTCGAGCACCTTTGCTCTAAGAACTCTACAAATATATTCTTAAAAGGACAATAATGCCTAGTCCACCGCACCTTTGCTCCGCTGGCACCTCTCCATGGTAATTAACAGTAGAAATTTGATTTTCATTGAGAAAGTGATCCACTGCACGACTAGAATTCAATGTGTTGCAGAAAACCATCACTCTATTTCCCTTTGCTAAAGTTGGTTCAAGTACCTGCATACACAATTTCGCAAAATATGAATTTAGTAAGTAATCGGAATATACACCTAGTTATACCCACTACATAATAATATTGGCTTCCTGCATTGCATATAAAGCTATAAATCCACAATGGCAACACAAAAGCAAGAGCTGTTCTGTATGCATTTTAATAGTGCTTCCACTTTCTTTCAAAATGCGCTCTACAAAAATTTCCTTCTAAAATAATAAAATTGCTAAACAGACCCTCAGAAGTACCCAAAATGTGTTACCAGTTACCGCTCAAATTTTTACTACACCAAAAACAGACCTGAAGTAGTGCCTCCAGCTTATTTTCAGAGCCCGAAAGTTTGATAAAATCATGCCGAGCAGATGCAATCTTCTTATGCAATGTTGAAGTACGCAAATGTACAATTCCTTGGAACTCTTCATCAACCAGCATTTGCACAGCCTAAAGAACCACTTATAGTCAGTTGCCCATGTACAACTAAGATTAGTACAAACAAGTATAAGAACAAAGTGCATAGTTAATTAAACAAGGGTGACCTCCAAAATACATGAATTGCAATTACTTTTACCATTACAGAGCTTCTCCATCCCAGTCAGAACACTTGGGACAATTGATAGGGATTTTATCATGCCACAAGGGCTCCAATAAAACACCATCTTCTTCCTCCTTAAGTAAAACTAGTGCAAAACACATCTTCAGGGATAACTAGAGCTCAATAAATAAAGATATTTTAATTCTAACAGCTGTTGTCAGTGTAATACAATCTAACTTTTGAACAAAAATAAATGGCTTTCAGTCGTGTTTTCATTTTCTTTCAGTCCATAAAAGATGTAATTACATCCTTTACAGCCTCTCTTTAACTTTTGCTTTATTTTTCTTTTCCTTTCTCTTCAACAAGTTCCACACCCTTCGCTAACCTCCCAAAACGTACATCTTTGATAACAAAACCAGATACAAGCAATAGAATTTAACATATGTTGCTGCCTATAATACTTAAATACTAGATCATATCAGACAATCCATGAGACATTGATCTGAGATTATTCATGAAGAATAATGCTTAAAAATTCATTAAATTACTGGAAAGTCAGAGATTATGTTCACAAAATGAGAAAAAGGAAATTTAAGTAGAGAAGAAAATGTCCTTGCTTTTCTAGAATGTAGAATCTAGTAGAACAATCAGCATACCTTTGTCATTGTTGCAGAGACTAAAACAGTTTGAAAACCTTTATCATCAGCTTTCGTAGCACGATTTTTTAAGGGGCCAAGAAACTTGCGAATGTCTGGACCAAAGCCACGATCAAACATGGTGTCTGCTTCATCCAACACCTAAATTTTTTTGACATAAGCTGCTAAGTGGAAATCAAACGAAACAAAATTTCACCGGAATAAAATATACATTTGCACAAAAGGTAATTTGCAAACAGAAAACAACATAAAGAACCAGATCAGATACCCACCAAATATTTGATGTCACCATATACTATGTTCCCTTCCTCAATATGTTGGAGGACCCGACCTGGAGTCCCCACCACCATATCAACTGGAGTGTTCAATGAGTCTTCTTGAGGCCTTAAACGTGTCCCACCACTAACCATTGTAGACCGAAATCGTGCATGATGACTGACAGACTTAGCCACTCGAAACACCTATAAAGCCAACATTATATTAATTCCTCAAATAAAAATATTCGAAAGAAAACAGGCCAAATTTAGGGATCGCGAAAGAACCTGCTCAGATAGCTCCCTGGTTGGGCACAGGACAACAGCTCGAGGACGTCTAGGCTTCATTAGCATTCCATATAATGTCTCATCCCGTCTCAATAACTAAAAGCATAAATAAATTGGAAGCTGATTTTTAATAAAAATGTAAACAAGTCATTTAGTCGACAATTAATCTCTAACAAAAAAAAAAAGCACAATAATTCGGGAGTAAATCACCTTAACTATTATTTTAAGTAGATTACCACAACCAATAACAAAGAAAATGCATCCACAGAGCACATGCACTAAGCGAGAAGGATGGCCTATACGGAAACAAGGATAATTTAACCATCTTCTAGTCATTGTAGAAACTTAGCTGGGCAAAAAATGAAGAGTTCATTTCCAACAATAGTTTATTTTTTTATGTGTGTGTTAGGCATACAAGTGTCTCTCTTATTTGTATACCTTTGTGGAATATTGACTGTAATTTGTATTCTCGTCACTTCCAATATTTAAATGAAAACAAAAATTTGAGAACCTAAAGCGAAAGAGTTTAGCTTTCTACTCAATTAGGTTGCAGTTTTCTTCCACTTTAATTTTTCCTTGCAAAAAAAGAAAAGGATTCCCTCATCTTTCTTCAATACGTAGACAAAAGTAATTCATTTACTGTGCAGACTTCCCTTATTTTCTCAAGGAGAGTCCATGCACTTTCTAACATTATATACTCTCTTCCCTGATTTCCACTCATAGCATTACTGAGTAAAGAGCACTAAATCATCAACTTAGTGCCCTTCTGATAAAACCTTAAACAAATGCACTTGGAATTGAGCCCGTTTTCACCAGTTTTATTATTTTTTTAATATAAACACGTCTGGACTAAAGTGATCCTTTCACATTTTAGCATAGAAGAACCATCCATTGCCAGAATTGAAGTTGTGAAAATAACAAAATGTTGGCAAAGAATATCACCGGAACAAGAGGCAACAAGAAAAGAACAAGTCTCTCTGATCCTTGCATACATGTCCACTATGATCAATCTGACACGCCAATAAATTTCGAATCCTAAAATCCAGATGTGAACCTTACATTCTATTCCCCTCCCCTTAAGTTCTACACACAGCTTCACGAATGAATAGATAGTATTCTCAATAAATATGTATTCGTTATATACAGTCTAAGCCAGAGTAATTATTCCCACTATAACACCTCTAAACCAATCAGTTGCCAAAAATAAAAATAAAAATTGAACTCATGAAATAAATCAAAGATTTTATATTTCATTATAACCTGTCTAAGCTAGAGTAACCATTCAAATTAAGACCTCTTAAAATAAATCACTGCCAAAAAAATTTAACTCATGATATTAACCAAAGAAGCAAAATTCATACTGTCTAGGCTAGAGAATCCTTTGCATTTCTTTTAAGACCTCGAGAAACCAACCATTGCCCAAATTTGAACTCATGAAATCAACTAAAGGAACAAAATTTGCTTTTAATACAGTGACTCTTCACAGCAAGCACAAAGAAAGCAATCTTTCATTATTCAGCTGAATTCATGAAATCTATCAAAAGGGTATAAATTTTGTCTTAACTACACATACCCTTCAAAAGAAAGCAATATGAAAGAAATTATTTTATCTCAGCCAAGGTCATGAAATTAACAAAGATGTACAAATTTGCCTAAACAACACTGACTCTTCAAAGCAAGCACTATGAAAGCAGTCTTTTACTATACAGCTAAATTCATGAAATTAACCAAAAGGATACAGAATTTTCCTAAACTACAGCTGACTCTTTTAAAACACGAATTATGAAAGCAACCGTTAAATATTTTAGTTGATTATATGAAATTAAGGAAAAGGATGGACCTGAACAAGAGGCAACATGTAAGCAAGCGTCTTTCCGGACCCGGTGTGTGACCCGAGCACCACGCTCCTCGTCTCCGCCAGCACGGCCGGAATACCGATACTCTGTATCTCGGTGGGCACCGTGATCCCCATCTCCGCCACCGCCGCCATCACCTCCTCGCCCAGCCCTAGCTCCCCGAAGCCCTTCTTCTCCTTCTTATCTCCCTTCCTCTCCTCCCTCGTCGGAGTTTTAAACGGGGCTAGCGGCGGTGTGGCTGAGGCAGTTTGCTTGAGGTGGCGGAGGCGGAGTCGGTCGAGGAGGATGGAGTGTTTGAGGGGTTGGATGGCTTCGGCGGTGGAGGTGGAGCAGAGGGGTCGGAACCCTAGGGGAAGGCGCCGGCGGAGGAGAGAGGAGGAGAGAGAGA
>MKEJ01093187.1:0-16477 GCA_001753735.1 Embelia ribes
TATATATATATATTAAGTTATGTCTGTTGCAAAGATTCGACGTAGATTTCTTTTCCGATACTAACTGCCTGTTGATACGAGAGTTTCGGAACCTAGTTTCTAATTCTGTTTTGCTTGATTTTGATGAAAATCTAGGTTTAACTTTTCTAACAGAAGGTACATAACTCGTAACTTATTTAATGTTTTTGAAGTTATTTAACGATGTAAGTGTTAAAATGTTGAGTTTTGGATAAGAGATAATTATTTTGGAACGGAGAAAGTATTTATTAGTTAAAAAATTCTTCTAATAGATATTTTTAGATGTTTAGCGAAGGTAATAACAAATGGCTAATTATCTTGTTTTATTTATTAAAATGGGCAGTGTATTTTTAAAAGTAATTAAAAAAAATATGTCTCATACAACTATAGATCCCCTTATTCGTCTTCAAGTTTATTATTTAAAGTGGGATTTTACTGGCAAGGTAGTAATGAAAAAAGTTTATTTGTATGTATCGATGATAAATAAAAAAATAATTTACGGAAATGAGTTTAAATATGTGAGAGAAGAGAGAGCAAATTAAATTATTAACAAGAAATTAAAAATGCAAACACGAATCACACAAGTCTGGGTGGTGTAGTCGGTTATCACGCTAGTCTCACACACTAGAGGTCCCCGGTTCGAACCCGGGCTCAGACATATTTTATTTTCAAAATAAAAATATGGGTTAATTACAATTTGTCCCAATAAAAAAAAATATATATATATAAAAAATAAAGAAAAATCACTATATCGAAAGGAAATAATTTTTTGGTTGTATAATTACACAATTTTTTTTAAAAATATAAAAAATTACTAAATAGGTGCTAATTAAGGGTATTTGGTAATTTTATGGATTATTATGGCGTTTAACCTCATTTCAATGTTTCAAAAAATTTTGAGAAACAAAATACAGTGAACATATGAATCTCATGGTAGAAAGTATATTTTATTTTCAAAATAAAAATATGGGTTAATTACAATTTGTCCCAATAAAAAAATATATATATATATATAAAATAAAGAAAAATCACTATATCGAAAGGAAATAATTTTTTGGTTGTATAATTACACAATTTTTTTTAAAAATATAAAAAATTACTAAATGGGTGCTAATTAAGGGTATTTGGTAATTTTATGGATTATTATAGCGTTTAACCTCATTTCAATGTTTCAAAAAATTTTGAGAAACAAAATACAGTGAACATATGAATCTCATGGTAGAAAGTATATTTGAAAATAAAAGGAATATTACTCTTTTATGTTTGGGAAAATATTACTAGAATGCAATAAAGCAATATTACTATTTAGATTATTAATCACACTAAATAATAATCTAAGAAAACCATGCTGCACGAAAACCGTGAATTTATCAAAAATTTATGTGTATGATTACAATTATATAGATCAATCAAAAAAATATTATTACTTATATGTAACAGTGTTCACACCACCACTTATTATTTTATTTGTAAATTTCATTTTATAGAAATTTATTTCTCATGAAAAAAAAAATTAGTCATACCAAAATTTCTAAAAATTTATTTTTATATATAAAAAAACAATAAATTATGCAAAAAATATTTTCCTATCATATTAGTTTTTTTTTTGGTGCCAAAAAAATCAATTATATGTTGTTATGAACTATAAAAAATTGTATTGTAGCATTCTTAAAAAAAATTCTTGAAATAAATAGACAGCCGTGAGAGATTTCTCTCGTAAGAGCATTTACACCTATATTTCTCATGTTATTTTTAAATTTTACTTTCTAAAACCTAATTTTTTGTACAAAATAGTTCAATCAGACTTTCTAAAAATTCATTTCCACACATCATAGATATTAATATACAAAAAATATAAAATTCTAAAAAAATATTTTTCTAATATATTAGAGTATTTGTTTTATTTTGGTATGAAATAAATTATTTTTTTAATAGTGAAATTATAAATAGTAATTTTTTCAATAGAAATTTTACTTTTGCATTTTTAAAAATATTTCTGAAAATAAAAATATAAATGTGATAGATTTATCTTCTCAATTTCTCATTTTAGAAATTAGAAGGGGGAGAAATGATGATTTAAAAAGAGTGGAGTGAATGCCCTAAATTTCTGGTTTGAGAAATTAAGGATAGGGAAAATTCCTTAAGTAAAAAAATTATTGTGAATTTCACACTAGTATTTCTTATTTTACTTATAAATTTCACTTTCTAATCTAAAAATATATTTACTATAAAAAAACAAAAATGGCTCACATCTTTCTAAAACTTCAATTCTATACATCAAAACTACAAAAATTAGAAATTTGAAGAAAATATTTATCCAATGTATATATATAAGCGAAAAAAATAATTATTTTAATAATTTTTTTTTACAACATAGTAACTATATAAATTGCAAAAATAATAAATCCTGCTACACGGTTCTCTCTCCAACTTCTCTCTCCTTCCACCGCCACCGCCCTCTTGCCCAACCCTTCTCCGGCGCCGATCTCAACTCTCTTAATAGGTACCATCTTTATTCGACACTAATTTGATTTAATAGAATTTACTTTTTAGTTATCTAATTTGATTTTTGTATCAATCACAATCGCCCTTAAGCGTCTGTAGCTTATTTGAACCGTAAATTTTAGGGTGCTTTAACCAGTCATCAATCTTTCTGTCCTAAAATTTAGGAGTCAAATTTTAGGGATTGCTCACGCCTTTATATGTAGGAATATTCAATCCCCTAAAATAGGGATCTCGCTGCAGTGATCCCCCGAATTAGGGGCCATAGCTCATCCCTAATACTATCCAGTTTTGAATTTCAAGGGCTGGTGTAGACGTTGTTATAGTTACAGTTATATTTATGGTTTTAAAATTTAGGGGAAGAAAATAGATATACCTGTAAGAATACCCTAAAATTTTAATCCCTATAATTCAAAAGTCGAAACTTAGATATAGGGAATACCCATACCAGAAGACCACCGAATCTTACAATAAATTTGTGGATTAAAAGTAGTCCCTACTTCAAGAGGATCACTATAGCAGACCCCTTATCTTTTTAGGGGATTGAATGATGTTAGATAGACTGGTGGAGCGGTCGCTTGAGTTTCATCTCTAAAATTTGGGATAGAAGCTCATTTAGAACTTCTGTTCTTAATTAGTGGACTTTGGACATCCATAAAAATTAGTGCAACTTCTTGAAAAAAATATTGGATCTTTTTGTGAAGTATAAATATCACAATAGAGTAGAGTAGTTTCATATGACTGTGGATCATTTATATATGTGAGATTTAGTTATAGGATTATTATACAATATTTTACTTGTTTTCTGTAGTCTTGAATCATTATTTTCGGGATTATGATTCTTAAACATTTTCTATTGATGTGGGAACATTGATGAGTGGTGGAGAGAGACCTTTAACTACGTGGATGAAAGTGATATAGAAGGACATGTGGATGACATAAATATATGAGCAAGTTGCTTTGGATATAAATGTGTGGCGTCTACAAATTCACGTTAACGACCCAACATGACATCTTATTTGGGTTCCATTTAGCCGATACCAATTTAATGGGATTTTAAGGCTTGGATGATGATGATGATGATAATAGATAATCACAATTAATTACACGTGTAGTCTTTCATCCAAAATTGCTTGTGTAAAAAATTGAATTTTTAAAAATACATACATTGTGATTAGATAAGTTGACTAGAAACTTTTTTGATACATGTACAGTAAAAGAACTTGGGTATGTGGGAAATATAAGGCCTAATTTTATCCAAGATGTTCTGTTTGTTTGAGTTACGTTTATGGCTTCCTGCCTTTTTTATTTGTGCTGGTTAGGTGTATGAGATTATGATACTTCGAAAATTTTCCATAGCATATACAATCTTTATTATACATGATTGCTCATTTGGTTTTCTAAAGCTGATCTTGATGTTTTTGTGTTGCTTGTGTTTGTTTTTAAAATCAGATTAGATGGTGAAACCATTGGTGGAAGCTGCCATGATTCTTGAAACCTGAGTCAGTAGGCAAAAAATACAAAAATTAGTTACTAGACATAATATATTTTTCTTTACTTTTGTACGATCGTTTCTCTCTGGATCAAAATCCAGGCTGCACTGCTGCCTTTTAAATTATCAAAAAAGATTCCTTTTTGACTATCTTACAATGAGTGGATGGGTGCCAGGGTATAATCTGAGGCACTGAACAGGGAATATTTGAAAATCATTTTGTCCATGTTCCCTTTTGCAATTTGCTTGAAACTATGCTTGTAAGTTACATTACATGTGTATTTAGTAAAAATTATTATACTATAAATTTGTATGGATGTACGTATATATATGCAATTGCTTCACATTACAGCATTTCATCGACTAGCAATCATCCTCATCCAGAACTTTGATCCTTAGATAAGAAGACAAACAAACATGTAGAAAACATTTCATACTGCATAGGGAATAAGCCACATTCGATTCCAAATGTATATTTGCGGCGACCCACAGTAATTGATGCGACAAAAAGTAATAAAGTTAATAAAACGTGCGTGATTAAGAATGGATCACATTTGCAACATGCTTCATGGAGCATGAACTATTTCTTCACAACCATAAAACTAGGTGGTGCGTATGCAAATCATTTTCTAATATGACGGACCTTTATACACTGCAAATATATTTAGTGTTCCGAGGATAATGCCACATTCTATTTTGAGTATCCAACTGTTGTATCCCACAGTTTTATTAATTGTTATCACATCAAATACTATGAATTATGGTAGTCGGTGTGACTCAAAGTTGCTCAAGATAGAATGGTGCAAGCTCAGCACAAAATATTTTCTCCTCATACTATGGTCATGTTTGTTTACATGATAGAAATATTAAATACAGTAGGAGGTATATTTTTAAAGAGACATAAATAGTCTCAAGCCAGGTAGCTTCTTGATGTATTATATATCTTTTTTGTAGTTCATACCAGTGATACTTTTCTTGGTTAATTAATAATAATAAGTGATGGCGATATAATGTGTCATAAAAATATTATACACCACAAAGATAGAACGAATAAAATTGAAAAATAGCATGACCTAAGTTGAGGTGCTAGCCTTGGCGCCTTAGGTGCTAGTTCCTTAGCTCAAGGTGCTTGCCTAGGCGACATCTTAGTGACGTCAATGGCCTTTACCAATATAAAGCGCCTTGGCCTCGCCCGAGGGCCTAGGCGAAAGCCCAGAGAGCTTTTAACAACACTGGTAAAGATTTATTATTTGTTCTTCATTAGTTTTATATTTTATCAAGGGATTTTTAGAGCTAAAATGAAATATGTGTTTATGTATGTATTTCACATCTTTGTATATGTTTTCTCATCTGCTAACTAATCTTTATCTTTGGTTAGTGATCCATGGAAGTACAGGAAATAGGAGACACATGGGGGCCTTGGCCTTGGCTTGTGTACAGGCACGGACCCGGCTCAGAAATCATGACAATCTTCTCTGCTTCCAATTACGATAAGCCACGTGTCTGCTCTGTTCCGGAACTGAAAAACAAACGAGTATGGAACTGCTGCCATGGTTGGTTACTTCTATCAATTGAGCACCGGTTTTCTCTTTGGAACCCTGTCTCTCTAGAAGCAATTATTTTACCGCACCTCGAATCTTCTGATGGTATAAATGCGTGCATTTTGTCATCTGACCCTAGTAGCCTTGACAGCACAGTCTTCTTATTCGACCACAACAATAAAGTTATTTTGTTTTGTCGTCTCCACAGTGAGGAAAAACGATGGATTAGGCAATGTTACAAGAGGGTGATTATCGACATGAATGATCACATTTATACACCAATTACTTGCAATGGTAAGTTGTATGGTTTGACTTTCACCGGACTTATATTGGTACAAATCGAAGTTATTGAAAAGGATGATACATTTGTGTTATATATACAACCGTTGATTCCATTACCTTGTCCTCTGGAGCAATCCGTGCGACGGCAGAGAACTCAGCAGTTAGTCGAGTCTTGTCGAGAGATTTTCATAATATGTATTTGTTCTGAGGAGAGGGAAGCTGGTAAGGAGTTTGGGAATGAGATTATTGGCGTTGAGGTTCACAAGTTGAACTTCTCCACAAAGGCATGGGAAGGAGTTGTGAGCGTGGGAGATTGGGCTTTTTTCTCCTATAGTGGCAGCATTGGGTTTTCATGGCCAGCAAATTTCTCCGGAATAATAAGGAATCACATTTATTTTACGCGTGGGATAGACTTACACTTGTACATGTATGATATTGAAGAGGGCACACTCTCTGTTACACTGCCTTGTCCAAATTCAGAAACACCATGGGAGTCGCCCATGTGGATAATGCCTCAGATCAGGTACCCTTTTTTTTTCCCTCCCACATTCACTCTTATTTATATGTGCTTTCCGTGCAAATTTACGTCCTTCTGTATTTAATGAAAGTAGAATGTATTTCTAACAGAATTTAAATTTATTTACATGTGAAAACTCTCCATCTTATACCTAGTTTCTTGCAATTTCGCTACTTGTCTGTTATCACATACATCTACATTCATCCAAGGGTCAAAGTGTCTATGCAAGTATTTTACTGGCCTCATTTGGTGTGGGTATGGGATATAGAGGGTAGAAGACAGTATCTTTGTAATAAGTAGAAAAAGTACTAATGTTGCGAGTCATGGATACTAGTTATCACATATTTATATACTTTCACATGAGTGCCCAAGTATTCAACTCACATACTAAGCTAAGTTTGGAATAGTTAGGGTAACGATCTGGTGTTCGTTAAGTTTAAATGACGTTTGCCATTATCTGCATTTCACAAAACTAATTGAAGAACACATTGTATGCAGGTCAACAAGTTCCTTTGGGCAAGCCTTGAGCATGACAAGGAAAGCTGAACAAAGTCCGCTTGAGAAGATGACGAAGGCTGGAGAAGAGGAAGAGAACAAACCGATTGGAAGATGCTGTCCTGATTTGCCTTTAGATATCTGTAAAAATATTTCCTATGGGCTCGACTATTTTGCATACAAGAACTTCAGCGCCATCTCCACTATCTGGAGGAAAGCAGCCCCTCCATTTGAAGTCAACCGTTTTGTGTCCCCATGGCTGCTCTCTTTCCAGAAAAACCAAAGTATTTTTGATATCGTCGGTCCAGAGCGCAGTCATAGATATCTTGTGCAAGTTCCTGTATCTCTACGAGATGCTACACTTTGTCATTGTAAAGATGACTGGCTACTAATGTGCAAATATACACAAGATCACCTGCTTAGTGTATACTTCGTCAATCCCTTCACCAAAAATGTGATACGATATCCAGATTTGTTTTTCGACTCTTTCAGCACCTCACGGTTTGCCTTCTCGGGTTCGCCTACTTCTTCTAGTTGTGTCGTGATCATCATTACGTTTTACGGGCATAAGGAGGTTGGTCGTTTAAATATTTGCTCTTCGAGGGAAGAGGGTTGGAAGGACTTCTCATTGGCGAACTTAAATTGCGAGGGGCTTGGTTGGGGTAATTGTCAGATATTCGCCAATGGGGCTTTTTACTTCATGAGGCACAATGGGGAACTCGGAGTTTTGAGTCAATGGGGCAGCAAATGGAAATGGCGTTTATATTGCAGGACCCAAAGAAGATACCTCTCCCATTATCAAGGCTTCTTAGCCGAATGCCATGGAGAAGTTATCTCAATTTTTATCGACAATACAGGGAAATGGATGGGTTTCAAGTTGAATAGATCGGAGTGGGAAGAAATTGTGAGTTTGGGAAAGTATACCATGTATGCTAGTCGGATGTCTTCTTTTTTAAAGTTAGCGGAAACCCCCGAAATGGAAGACAAGATTTTCCTTCCTAATTTTCACGGGAACGGTGCCATGGTGTCATTGTGTCTTAGAACAAGTGAATTTTGCTCTGCTCGGAATGAGGGTTCGTCCAAAGATTGCTATGGTACGAGGGAGCAACTTGGGTCTTGCTGGCTTCAGCCGAACTGAGATCGCTGGCTGTTTGTTTTTTCTATGTTTTAACCTAGAAATTTTTAGATGTTATGATGCAAGGTATATAAATGTTGAAACATATCGACATTGTTAATATCTACCTTTCTTAGTTTCAGCCAACACAAACAACCAAGATCAACCCCTAATTTTGTGCAGATCTATTTTTATAATTTAATTCGCACTTGGATATATATATATATATTTTTTTTTGTGTGTGTGTAGAAAGTAAAAGTAGAATTAACTAATCCATGCACTAATTTTTGTAAAAATTGGATCAATACATAGTAATGATAAATCATCACATCGTGCTACCTTCTTTAAGTACAAGGGCCAGCATATTGGTTGGGAAAAAAGTGGGACGAGATTAATTAAGTTATTTTAAACAAAAGTTAATTAATCAATATACTAGAAACTACTTATTTAAGTCGATAACTAATAAAAGTCAACAGATAGTTCCCAAAAGGGAAACGAGGATGTTCAATAAATTACTAAGAGGGTATATCGGATAGGAATTTTAAAGGATTTTAATAGATTTTTTTATGATAAAAACGTATTGTGGTATTCAATCAGATTTTTAATCTGAATTTTAATAAGGCAACAATTGGTCATTCTTTATCATTTGTGAATATCGATTAGTTCTTCTTATACATGTACATGTGGTTTATCGTTGTACAAAACTAATGTGGTTCAAGAATCTCAATACCAATTGCATAACTAAATATCACAAGAGTCCCATGACTTGGAAACGTTTCCAATTCATAAGAGTTTCATTGCGAGTTTTTCTTCATCCAAACAAGACAAGTGCCAAAATTCATTCAAATGCGAGGCAAAAACAGCAGAAAAACGTCAAGGATTTTGTCCATAGATGTATTGTGCAATTAATCCATAAACATATTGCTAATTTACGCTAAAAAATCGTACCTCATTGATAACTACGCTAATTGTGCTACACACCCAATTCATTACACTTGACAAATGAATTCAACTTAGTTCTGGAAAGAATAACTTGAGATCAGAACCAAATAATACAATATAAAGGCTTCAATTATTTTTGCTCTAAATTGTCGCTCTCAGTGGAAACCTATGCCTCGACGAACTTCTTGAGATTCTGCAACCACGTCTTGTATTCTCTGCTGTCCTTGTTGATCATATACTCATGCAAGAAATTCGTCGCACTTGGCGTAAGTCCCCGAACATTGAGATACTTGTGGAAAGCCTTCTGAAGATTCTCATCCAAATCCCTGAAAGTACAGAAAAGAGATTGAGTCAGAAATTAAGATAGGAAAGAGAAAAATGAAAATAGAGAACAAACTTTGCAACTGGTTCGGGAAAACAAAATGTAAGAAAAATGGTTCTGATGTTTTGACATTTGTATATTATCAAAACACAATTTACACTTTTTTGCTCATGGGTTGTTGTGCCAACACTCACCCTTCCTCTTTTCATCATCCTTCATATCTCTCCTACTTCAAACATAATATACAACCACATTTTCTACAAAGCACAAAATGAAAACTAAATCAAAAAATTGTTTTTGAAACCTCTAAAAAAGTAAACAGGAAACATTACCAAACTGGGTAGACACTCACCCAAAGTCAGGCCCAGCGAAAGCCATATCATCAGAATTCTCTGGATCTTTAACAGACAAACTGTCTATATTGACCTCATCAGGATAAGCACTACAATTAAACTCCAGAGAGGGTCCGGCACCCTTGGAGATCTTGACAAGAAGAGGGAGGGTAGATTGCGGAGTGTTCTCAGAGTCATCATCTTCCCTGTCATCATCGTCCCCAGTGACAAGATGTGGCATGTAAACTTCAACCCCAATGGTTTCACCATCATATTTTCTGGTCAATTTTACTATCTGTTCCCCAGGGTTATCTTCAATTTTGAAAGGGAAGTTGGCTGGAACATCTGCAGCCTATTAAACATAACGGATTCAGTAGAACAAAAATTACAAACACAAAAGGGTAAGGAAGTGTGTGTGCACCTTTTTTTGGGGGTGGGTGGGGAGAATGGGGAGATGGTGCTTCTTTGCAACAAACGCCATAATCCCAACTATTTCGGGTCCGGTAAGTGGACACAATAATATATGTTTAGTTGTCAACATGAATTTTTCGAAGTAACTCGTTGCTATCTAACACAACTTTTCTAGCAAAAAATCTCGAGAAAAGTTGAACCTAAGAAACCTCCATGAAGAAAAGCTATATGCTAGCTTTGTCAGCAAAGAAACCTGAATATCAGAAAGGTATATGACAAGAGTTTTTCATTTTTCTCATTTGTACGGGCAAGCAAATCGACCATATCAACAGTAAGACAGTCAACATGCGACTGAGAACAAGCAGAGCTGTACACCATCCATTAGAAAACAAGCATAGTGTTCCACCCTGAAATTAGTTGAACATCATTTCCTCACCTTCTCAACAGTGTTTGGGTCATCAGAATATGATCACAAACTTTAAAACCATACCAAAACCAATCAACATTCCACATTATGATAAGGGCATTGGCATCAGTGGCCTTAAATCTAAATAACCCATACTATAAATCTTAGAAACTAAATTTAAGGAATGCTCCAACCCAAAACAACAATTTTTTTTTCCTCCCATTCATTAAAGCAATCATTTTTTTCTTTCTTCATATTTCCACTAAAAATGTCAAAGAAAATCAGAACCAAGACAAATAAGCAATCATCATTTCAACCCAGGGACTGACCTTTGAGTTTGTTGGGGACACTCCATAAGCCCCATAATTTGAAAAAAGTCCACCCGATATCTTACTTCTTAGTGTAAAGTTTTTAAAGAAATTTTAGCACCCCATTAAAAAAATCATGATCTTTAGCCCATTTCAAAGTTTTGTGACATTCAGTACCCTATAAACTAATTCTAACAACAAATCATAATCATGTATCAAACCCTATCAATTAAAAACCACAAATACAACAATAATCCTACACATATATTAACAAATTAAAGTAACAAACAATGAAGCTCACCCCCTCCTGCACGTCGGGATTGCCGGCGCACTGTATCTCCACCTCGAGGATCTGAACGAGCGCCCCGCCTTCCGGCCGTTTCGCCGTCACCATCGAGAAGTGGAGGGCCGACGGGAACGAGCTCCGGCGGAGCTGCTGGCGGCCTCCGCCGCAGCCGGGTTTGACGGAGGAGAATAACGGAGCGGCGGAGGTGTGGTGGCGGATGCTTCCGGCGAATCGGATCGCGGCGGCGGAGGATGCTCGGCGGAGCATGCTCGCGAAGGCCATTTGGTGGGGGAGAAATTTCTAGGGCTTTAGGGGTTTATATATTAGCAATCAATTATCAATATTTTTCCGATTTAATTAATACTACCAAGTCAGTCCAAGTTTTTCTTATTTAATTTTTACATTTTATTTTATAAAATCTATTTTTTTTATTATAAATTTATATTTTAAAAATTATTCACATCAGTATTTATATAAAATTTATTAAAAAACATTACAATAATATTATATTATATAATAAAATACAAAAAAAACTTTAAAATTTTAGCTAAGGTTTCATAATTTTTGTAGTTTTTTATATTTTTTAACAGAAAAATTATGAATAATAATTTTTTTATTTTATTGAGAAACTTATTGTAGCAATTTTGGAAACTGATTTTTTTTTTTTTTAAATAATAAATATAAAAATACTGATGATTTGAAAAATAGGGAGAGTAAATTTGATTTAGAAAGAGCTATGAGAATACTCCTAGTTATTTCCGCTCCTAAATTTCAAATTTTAATTTCTACACCTAAACTGTAAATTAGAAGTTGAAAATATGTACAATATGCTCAAACCCTGAGCCCCAATTCAAGGGACATTGTAGCAAATACCTCAATTTGTAATATTAAACGTACCGTTGGGAAAATTCACAAGAATTTCTTCCAAAAAAAATTAGGATACGATCCCATATATCCGTTTCCGAAACTCCTACTCCAAACATCAATTACTTCCCTCGAACGAATGTAAACAAAGTCGAATGAGAACAAGACGACTAAACCTAAACAAGTGACTAGGTATCAGTCGATTATCGAGCTAATCTAGCTACAGAAAACACACTGTGCTCAACCAGACTTTGATAGCCACTTTTTCGAAGCCTTGGAAGAAAAAACTCCATCAAAGGCTCGAACATCAACTGGTTCGGGGAGACGAGGCTTACCGTGAGAGGAAGGAAACCAGACAAGAAACAAATGAAGGCCCAAAACATTTATACAAAACATTCATAGCAAATGGAAGAGAAAAATGATCATGTTTATGCAACTTTACATAGATATCAAGCTTTCCTGCAACAATTTCACGCGACAAATTCTCCACCAAAGATCGCATATAAATTACATAATCACACCCTTGAGATACTTCAGACCCCATGGCAGACAATGGCTGATAAGAAAGAGCATACCTAACTTTTTTCCAAACTTGACGGCACTGACGTCCGCACTTTGCAAAAACAAACAAGAAATGAAGAACGAAAAATGACGTAACAAACAAGCACCTAACTGAGAACAATCACCACATAAACCGGTCACATAACTATTTCCGGCTTCAAAATGCTAGATTTTATCTCCTTGTGGGGCAAAACTACACCACCGTTGCTGTAAATTTCATCGCAGACGTGAACGTCCTCACCAAGAATCGTCATGTTCTCAACACGAGCCCACTGCCCCACAGTTGAGTGCCAACCAATAATGCTACTTGATATGCATGCGTGTTTCTTGATACGAACCCCACGCATGACCGTACACCGGGAGAGTCTAACACCGGACTCAACCACACAGCCTGGTCCAATGGCCACATCGGGCCCAATCAAACACCCCTCTCCAATTTTAGCAGTTTCGTCAATTAAAACATTTCCAAGTATGTTAGACCCAACAGCCAATTTTGACGGCGATTTCTTTTTCAATGAGTCTAGGTAGAGTCTGAGGCCGGTGATATAATCCCTCGGTTGCCCAACGTCCATCCAAAAGCCAGGCAAAACCATGGCGTACAGGTTTTTATCAGCTGCAATTTTTGGGAACACTTCTTTCTCAATCGAGGTGGGCTTTAATTCAATTCGGTCAAGCACACTCGGGTTTAGCAAGTAAATCCCAGCATTGATCTTGTTACCCACAAATAGTTTAGGTTTTTCCACAAACCTTTCAACTTGCCCAGTTGATTCTTCCATTACAACTACACCATATTTAGATGGCTCATCAACCTACATCAAGGTATAAATAGTTGAGTTATCTATCCCGGGATTAAAGTAAAACAGAAAAAAATTAAGCATCAAAACATACAAAAAGGATGTCATCTCTCAAAAGTGGACTAGATGTTTTATCATTACTCAACGCGCTATTTAGTATTGGGCCAGGTTTTGTTTTTGGATGTTTCATAGGATAAAAAACGTAACAAATGATGAAATCAAGAAATTGTCTTTAACCTTGGTGACCATAATAGAGGCCTCACCACCATGGGATTTGTGGAATTCGATCATTTGTTTGAGAGGGTATTCACTAATAACATCACTATTGAGCACAAAAAATGGATCACCGGAACCATCGACCAGTTTGTCTCTGGCCAGAGCCAAAGGACCAGCAGTGCCCAGTGGTTCAGTCTCTTGTGAGCACGTAATCTTGATTCCAAGTTTTGCCTCGAAGTCTTTTAAGAAATTCAACATAACCTATCAAAACAAAGACAAATATATCCACGTCAACAATGCATGAACCTAAAAGCTTTGCTGTTATATTAAGAGAGAGCCCTTTATTTTTTTCACCTCGGGTTGGTAATTGATAGCCAGTACAACTTCATCAACTCCAATAACCTTAAGTGCCTCAATCTGAATAGTTTTTGGATGAAATTAAAGATCGGTGGAAAACAAAAACAAGTCGAAGCTGTCAAAGCTAAAGCATGAACTTTGGGCAAATCCGCAAAGAAGTAATACCTGATGCAGGATCATGGGTTTGTTTGCAAAATCAACAAGAGGCTTCGGAAAACTGAGTGTCAATGGCCTCAGACGAGTACCAAAACCTCCGACAAGAATAAGAGCCTTCATTTTCAGTGCTCTAACAACCTGCAAACTGTAACAATCACAACATGATGAAAATAATTCAAATAGTATACTTCGACCTTTACTCAATTGTATCAGCAATAAAGCAGCAGCACTAAATTCATATGTATGATCAATCTGCAATGATAAAACCTGCAGTCGAGATCTTGTTTTAATTAGGATTTTATACCCCTCTAGTCATTTTGACAGAGTGGCATACTAGCATGACATACTGTAGTCTATATGTCATATGTAAGACTAGAATCATACCAAAGATCAATCTTTTTCACCAACAAAGACTAAAATATGAGATTCCTTTAGCAACTCTGCAATGATAAAACTTCGGAGGCTGCATGTTCAGAACAAAGTCTCATACAGATACACACGAAAAGTGGATCAAAACTAGTTGAAACTACTAAAAGCTTGAGATAGTAATAAGGACAACTTTTTATTCTTTTATATTACTAGCGGAGAAGCACACACGTTGCGTGTGTAACTCAGTCACCCTTAGAAATAGAAATAATCCCAAATGTTGAATTGAATTATAATTGAAATTCAAATTCGCTATGAAAAGATAGCAAGTTAAAAAATTTAATTTCTTAGATAGAAGTGGAATAAATAAATAACAATACTAATTTTTTTTTATAACAAAACCAAAGAAAACACTTCGTACTACAGTAAAACTGAACAAAGCTGAAATGTCCTTAAAGAAAATAGGGTTCAATAAAATAACTAACTGGCATTAACATAAGTCTTTTTTTCAATTACAAGCTGATTTTCTCCAATTTAACGAGAAAAAATAAGTTGGATAAAACTGGGTATTTGTATTTATACATTCGTGTATATGTGTTTAAATAATCTAAGGGTATTTTGACCTTAGCTAGAACCTGATTAGAAGAGATAATCTCTTAGGGATTTCAATATTATACCGCTGAATCTAGTGAAGAATCTATAGAGATAAGAAAGGGTGAGAGTTGCGAAGGTTGAAAGAATAGGCGTTTTAGATTTTACACAAGTCTCCCGCAATTTCCAATTAAGAACTATTTGGAACGTGCTTTTATAATACAGTTAGATTCTCCAACAAATCACATACGTAAAGTGGTGATTAATTTAGAAGCTCAAAACTTTCACAAGAACCAAAATTATTAAGCAAATAAATTACCGAAACAAGAACATTTTCATAGACCTCAAATCACACTGCAGATCAAAACAATCGAAAAACTTCAACAAAACAATCAAAATTCCCCCATTTTCATGTTCATTTGTCTCCAAATAAGACCAACCTTTTATTACATTAAATTCTAAACTTACAAACCATAAGCTATTATTATCAAACATCTAAACCGGTGATTATTTAACAATCTCAAAACTATCTGAAGAATCAAAACTAAAAATCAAATTAGCATCAAAGAAAATAATTTATCAAAACTAGAGAATCTAGATAATTAGTTCTCAATCAATTCATATTAAGCTCACAAATTGCATTACAAATCAAATCATTTTCTATATGAGACAGTGACAAATTGCAGATCTAACAAAATAAGAAGAAAAAAAAAGTTCATAAAATACAAAATTATTGAAATCTTTTACCAGCACTGAGAGTGTTTACTGCTGAGTGAGTCTGAGCGAGTTACCACGATTGATCTATCTGACTCAGCCCGAGTCTGGATTTCCCTCGCTTTTCCTCCTCAACTGTATGTTTTTGCTCTAATTGCCAATAACTGAAGTACTGAACCGACACACTCTCTCTCTATATATGTGTACATATATATATAATTGCTCCTAGTGTTTAAAAGAATGCATATTGTGGTCCCTATACATTTAATTGTGATAGTAAAGGTCGGATATTTTGAAAACATTAAATATTAATTCTTAGGTGCGGCAATGATCATAGTCAAACTATAGATCTAATCGAGCATGATTAAGGAAACCCGATGCTTGAGCTTCACTCGACTCGTGCTCTATATTAATCCGTTATCCAATTAAAGAGAGCCTTAAGCTTGTTTCGTTTCATTTTTGACCTGAGTAATGATCGAGTTGAGCTCAATCTACCGTGATAGCCAAATTCGTTATCACCCCTATGATTTGGTCCCTAGTTAAATTCATCCCAAGTGATGAATATTATATCAATTGGCTTATCACCTATGTGTGATTTTTTTCATAGTAAAATTATATTTTCCTTTTGGTATCATCTATAGTTGTTATCATGATTTATTATTAATATTTTAAAATTGAAAAGATGCTATCAAAGAGCCAACTATATGATCAATATCTAGAAATTAAAAAGATACTATCAAAGAGCCAAGTTTATTACCTTTTTTAAAATTGGGACCAAGACCATGATTCTTTCAAATTTTAGGAGTGTTAGTGTCTCAATTGAAACTATGAGCGTCAAATAGAACTTTATTCTGAATTATGGGGACTTCTAGCTATATATATATATATAT
>MKEJ01093200.1:0-17130 GCA_001753735.1 Embelia ribes
ATAACATATTTATACCTTCCCTTACCATTCATTTTGACAAGCATTTATTTTATGATTTTGTATTATAAACAAGCCGATTTACATTGATATTTATATATATGTATCTATTGGCTTTGGCATTGGCCACTATCTCCATGCACTAGACTAGCTTATTTTTATTGTTGATGTGGATTGCTGTAGAAGGAGAGTAGTATCGTATATATGCGACTAGTGACAACGACAGGTGCTGATAGAAAAAAAAGAATGTGTTTTCGGATTTAAATTTCTCAATAAATAAATTCTTTTTTCCTTTTTATTTTCAAAAATGGAAACACTCATCCTCCAAGGTTTCTAGTAGGTTCAAGGCTTGCTTTGGGTATTTTGGGAATTTTGGGGTGCGGTATGCGCTGCCGCTCCTGCTCTCACTTCTGTTCCTACTTAACATTTCGGTGACTTAGATTCAACCTCTTAGATAATATTGGTACCGAAATTGAATACTTTAGTTGTCCATGTCTTCTAATTAAATGCATGAACATATGAATGTGTCTTGCGGTAGTAGTTCTTATTCACAATTTCTTTTCCCATCCTTTCTCTTAGACACACTGTCTTTATTTCTCTTCTTAGATGACAATTTTATTTGGATAACAGTTGATTGAGATAGGGGATATCGCATTTTGGATAAATTGGGGTGGCCGGGACTTTGAACGGTGGCCAATGAACCGACTGGATAAGTAGGGAAAGGGTCAATAGTCGTGAGGCAAAGGTGTTGTTGATTGGAGAAGGACATTATATTTATGGATTAATATGGTAGTTGGCTAGAGTTGTGGTTAGGTTATCAACAAAGATGGTAGAGACCACTAGAGTAGAGGTTCTGGCAATGGTGGCGAGGCGATGAATATTGACACTAAGTTTATGTAGTTATCTTTTTTATTTTTATTTTATTTTTTATGTATAATGTCCCAAATATTTTGAGTAAATGTTTTGCATTTATAATACTATTATTGAAGTGTATAATATTATCAATGCATCATTGTAGGAGTATATGAAGTATTATAGAAGGATGTGTATAATTTTAGCACAAGTACCAGGCTTTGGTATTGTTGATAAATTAATATGAAACGTCGTGACTTTATTATAGTTAGCACGTACAAAGAAATATTTTATAATGACCTTAGTACATGTATATCAAGTGATTGGTATGAGTAGAATGGCATTTGAAGTTGAATGGTAAAATTCGAAATTGGCTATGGCAATGGATAGCTGCCATTCAAACGGTAGCATCTTGCCGTTCAAATGGCAGTGCCATTCAAATGGTAGCCATTGTGCCATTCATAAGGCAGGGCCAAGTGGGGTCCAAATACTTTTTCTCCCTTTTCTGTGTAGTAAGTGTTGTTTCTTTCATTTCTAGTATTGAAAAATAGAGTAAGAGAGTGAGAGAGCTCCATTGTTGTCGTCAATCTTAAAGCTTGGTGTCAACTAATTCCAAGGCTTGAATTCAAAAAATAAGTAGATATTCTTCATCATTACATCGTAGAGATCATTTCTACATAAGTTTTTCTATCTATCTTGTTCGTTTGATTTGCCTCATTTTTCATGCACTTCTTATACGTAAATTTTCTTTGATATTCTTGTTTCTCATAAGGAGTAGAACAACTTTATATCTTGGTGTTCGATGATTTGATTTCTTAGATCAAATCGAGGGGTGAATAAGAGGTGAATTTGAGACTTTTTGAGTAGGAAGTCTCAGAGCAACTTCTAGCGCATTTTTAGGTACAGTAGTCAAAGAAGTTCAAGATAAATTTGATGACTTTGATTATATGTAGATGTTATGAAATGATGTGAATGTATGAATTTATGTAAGTTAATTTAGACATGATGGAAATGTCTTCTAAGGGTAGTAGTTACACCAACAAAATGATGTAAATTGATATGTGACCCAGGTATAACATAGATGTAGGTTATGCAAGTCTATATGCGTAATTTGTGGTGTATGAGTAACATGAACTTCCATTAATGCAAGCTTTGTTATTGTTATGGTTACTTAAAGTAGTTTAATTCATGATAATTGATTTGCTTATATTCATGTTAAAGTATGGCTTTAGAATTTACATGTTAAGGCATTGTTGATATAACAAGTTTATTGCATTAATAAATGCATTACATTGCATTTATATGGTAGCATAAACGTAGTTTATGAAAGTGGTATTTTTGAAAGAAATGTGCAGGTGTGTGTATTTTCTTTAAAAATTGGGACGATTTATAAAAATTGTGGTGAGCAATGAGGTCATTCAGGCTTACCACGAAAGTTGGAAAACCAAATCTGGAATTTTACCATTAACCATATCATAGAGTGAGTGTCGGTTAATGAAGACTTTGATTACGTCATAGAGTGGGTGGTAAATCTTAGTATTTAAAAAGTGTGGTGAATTTAGTCCCAAAATGTGTAGTGTTGGTGTGTAGTATGTGTGTGTGTGGGCGGAGGTGACATTCATGATTATACTTATATTAATGTTCATGATATTTCCACATGTTGGTATATAGTCCATTCATGTAAATCTAATCTAGTCTCTCTTTTATAGTGGAGTTACTTGTCTAACCATACTTTTTCCATTTTCTTCCTATATATGTGTGTGGCATTATAAGTGCGGAGGTGAGGTCAGACTATATGTAGATGCTTCGGATGTAGATGTTCATATTTTTAGTGCACTTTTTTAAAACTTTCATTTTATGTACTTTATTTTGATGTATAGCGTACTCTAATAGTGAGTTGTAGTAGTGTAGAGGATGTAGCGTGGTAAAAGTATGAATATGTTCTTGCTCTTACACGATTTTTGACGAGCATACAACTTGCAGTTTTGCACTAGTAAATAGGCAGGTTTACTATCTTATATAAATTTTTTATAGAGTTGGCATTGGCATTATTTCTTTCTTTTTGGAGTTATTTATTTTCTGTTGCTGTAGATGCGATGTGATTGGCGTAGATGATTTTATATCTTTATTTTAGGTTCTCTTTTCTTTTGTTAAGAAGTCACGATCCTGGATCATGGATTGTGAGGAGTGACATTATCTATATGAATGAACTAGGTTTTAGGTTGTGAGTGTAACTGGAGGTGACGTAATGAAATTGGATTATGAGAGAAAGCTGAAATTGAAGTTATAGATCGACAGGGTGCTTTGATACCAAAAATTATGCCTCACATCGTTGGAAAATACATTGGCAAGTGAAAAGAAATTGGAGAAAGAAAAAGAGAAAATAAACCATACAATTTTATTTAGCCAAAAATGCCCAATATTTATAAACTTTGCACAATTTATATTAGAACAATGGAGACAAAGAATTTCAAAATTTCAACCAAAATATACATATACAAAATAAATGATAACACAAGTGCATAAAAGAAAATATAGTTGTTTGGTAGCTCACAAATAAATGAGGGCAATTGTTGAACCAAAAGACAAACTAACAGAGGGGGGAAGGAGATGAATTGGTTTTATATAAAAATTAGTATATTAAAAATTGTTTCCTCCTTTTTTCAAAGATGTATTGCAAAATATATGATGAATGAGAAAGTAATAATAGAAATGAAATATACTGAAAATAAAGTGCAAGAAAGGAAATACGACACCGCAATTTATAGTGGTTCGACAATAGTCTTTCCCGACAATGAATCGGTATGAACCTTATGTCCACTCTTTAAGGTTGTACGCCTTGAGTTTCGTTTAGAATAAAATGTAACATTTTACACCCTAAAGAATCGGTTAGTATTCTGAATTATAACCGAGACTGAAGCCAAGTAATTTGATGGGTACTACTTGCTACCTAAACTCTTGAGCTACCTGAGTTCCTAGTTGGAG
Organism: Embelia ribes; assembly: GCA_001753735.1. Classification (NCBI taxonomy): domain Eukaryota; kingdom Viridiplantae; phylum Streptophyta; class Magnoliopsida; order Ericales; family Primulaceae; genus Embelia; species Embelia ribes. The sequence goes on from MKEJ01093200.1 coordinate 3,835, forward strand.
TTTGTACTTACAATTCGAGTACAATCTCTCTCATACTACCCAAAACTTACTGAAGAACAAAATGTAAGTTTATATACTACTTCCAAAGATTACAACAAAATTTAATATGAAGAATATCACTCAAAATGACTCTTACAAACTGATTAAAAAAATTTATAAGAATGGAAAGGAAACTTGAACTTTTGGCTTTTTAGAACTTCTCACACTAGAATAGATCTTGCTACTTCAAAGGAGTGTAGGAGTGATATGTATAGATATAGATACACCTCATGTTTTGCATGGCCTCGTGTTTGGCATGGCCTTACGTTTTGCTCATTTTGAATATGCTAAAATTATATATACTCAAATAAAAATATTAGTAAAACAAAGATACAAGAATTTATATATTTTTCACAATTTTGTAATTTATTTTAATTTTAAAATCTTGGGGTAACAACAATAACTCACATGACATACTTACACATATTACTCTCACACATATATGAAATATAACGATAGGCCTCACCACGTATTAGTAGTTAACTAGTACTTAATCTAAGCAAAACATAGCATCTATATATTAATTACATTGAAATTTTAGTGTGCTTAATTATAATTTTCCCAATCAATGGAGATGGCCTTATACTTCCCCGTCTAACTTATTTAGTCTCTTTTACTATTTTGGGATGACAAAAAATTTTATCCACTTTTTAAAAATAGATGTGCATAAATTTGCAAATTTTCTAAATTACCCTCATTTAATGTACTTTATACCACTTAATATTTACAATTCCTATGTCATTTATTAATTATGGTAAGGGCAAATATGGAAGCAACTAATGATTTAAAATAGTTAAACTCGTATACTTTAGATTTCCCTTAGTGGACAATAAAAGTTGGATGGAGGAAGCATCATATACTTTCAACAAAACATACAAACTAGTATATCATTATGAGAACTTATTTTTGGCAAAATATTTTTCTATAGCTTTGAGAAAGTATGTTCCTGCCATGTTTGCTCAATTGATTGAAAGCAGATTTCTTCTGCTTACCTTAAAAGTATTTCTTACCAATTTCATTTCAACTTCATGCTTCGTTACGATTTCTGGGCATCATCTTGCAAACAATAGTATTAATTCATCTTGCAAATGCTGGCCTCAGAAATTGAGAGTTTACTATAAATAACATATTAAGGTCTACAGCTCATAGAACAACTAACTTTTAGCTTGTAGTTATAAATTTGGATTTAAAGCTGGGCTTTTCAAGAATAGTCTTGTGAGATGTGTACTGGATTTCCTCAACTAGTGGTTAACTTTCTAGATTGATCGAGAGAATCAACAGTCTGAATATTGGGCTGTTACATACTGATGCTTTTGAGTAATGTTCAGTCTTCTCTTATTTTCATTTTTAGCGATGAATATTTGCACAATGCTTATGTTTTAGGTCGTCTTCCTGACCTACCTCAATGTCACAAGAGTTGATGAATATGTGCCTACCTAGCGAGTATCTACTTGAATTTTGTTAGTTTGCTTTGTTTTCATGTACACAAAGTTTGTTAGCATACAAACGATGCCTATATCTGTTTTGTTGTTTCCTATTATATAGAGGCTGTTATAACACACAGGACTGTATCTGTTTTTTTGTTTCCTATTATATAGAGGCTGTTATAACAAACTGGTACTACTAATTTAAAAGATAGGGCTACAGGCTTTGACGCCCATGTCCATGTTGTCCCTGGCATTTTACTTCGGAAATTTTTTGCGTCACTCTTTCAAAATTTTGAAGAAATTCGGCATGAGTCTGCCTTTGAGATTTGTCCATAACCCTTGGGATAAAATTGCAACGGACAAATAGTAGATGGTTGATTACTTGTTCTTTTTTCGACTCTAATTGGTTTAATTACTGCAATTATGAAGTTTCGGGCCAAAGTGGGATTGGATATGTTTTGCGTTGGAATTAATTTGCTCAATCTTCTAGCTGATGCATTTAGACAACGTTCATAACTTAACCAATGTATTATGTTTTGCGCAGGAATGGATTTACATGAACTACTCGACATCCCTCAAGGTGATCGGAGAAAGTACCACGACGATGTTACTGTCATGGTCATCTCTCTCGAAGGAAGAATTTGGAAGTCCTCTGGAAAGTACCTTTGAAATCCTCTAACCTATAAGCTGTCTCCACTATTAAAAGCTCCAACCCCTAAGTTGATTATAATTGCCAGCAAGTTAAAGCTCCAAACCCGACCCTCTTTTCACTGGTCCAAAACGTTTCATCCGTCAATGAATCATACTTTATTTTCCTCAAGAAAATCTGGTAGAGTTGGCGATGAATTTTCATCAAGATGAAGGGGCATGCCGAGGACCATAGATTATAGGCTTTTAGATTGGAAGGGGAAAAAAAGGAATTTTGTAGGTGGGAATGATAAAAAAAAAAAAAACGATCATTAGCAGAAGAGATCCCAATTTTCTTTTCAACATCTTGCATATATGGAGGCTCTTTCGATGATTCATTCGTCTCTTCCTTTTTTTTTTTTTATCTACAGCATAGAAGGGTGTTGTAATTAGGTGGGGAATTTAAAAATTTTCTAAAGAACATGAGCTGCATTTTTCCCTTTCATCGAAAAGGTGAGCATCTGTTACTTTGTTGGTGAATTTCACCAATATTGTTTTCGACAGTTGAAAAATCTTGTCAAATCCATTTCTGCAAATCTATAGATTTCTGACTCTGCTTGACGACCTATTATTGAGTTTCAATTTCATTATGCAATTGTTACGGCATTGAGTTCCTAACAAAAACTTTAGTAAAGGATACATTCGGAAAATTAATTCCGAGATCAAATTCAATACAATTTTCAAAAGCAAATTTAAGTCATAATAAGACATTCTAAGTACAATCTAATAGTATTACCATTCAACAATGCAGACAATAGCTTGTAGCCCCAATGCTTGTTTGAATTCTTTCACAGAAGCAGCTTTTCTTTAAATAGCAAAAATGCAAAAACTTCCTACAAAAAGGAAAATCCAAACAGATATGTCCTTGCGCGATTTAAAGTGTCGGTGTGAGAGAAGGCAACTTCGACTTGGCCCATGATACTAGATCATCTCTACTGGCCACAAAGATTCCGGCTTTATCTTCACTTTGCGTAAAAGGCACTGCAAGTTCCTTAACACGATTTTCAAAAGCAGTTGCTAATCCCTGAGAATACTTGTGCGTACCTGCTCCAGTAGTAGCCGAAAATAGCTCTGGTAACTCTTCTTTGCTCTCGATAATTTTCATCAGAGTACTCATCCATTCTTCTAAGGCCGTAAAGGCGGCCCCCACAGAAAGAGACCTAACGTTCAACCGCCACTCTTCTGGTGTTTTTGTATGTAATCCCGGGTATAAACCGTACATGGTCCCTACGTACAGAAGCTCATGGGCCCTCTCGTATTGATTCCTATTCCGACATATATCTATCAAGCAGTTACAAAATGGCCTCCTAGAGTCAACTGCAGTAGCGCTAAGTATATGTTTAAACTCCTCTTTCACGTCTTCAAAACCAGTTTTCTCATCCTCGAGCAACTTGATGAATGAAACAAGTCCCGAATTCGCTTTATCTAAACATGCGAGCACCTTGTTTTCATCTTCCTTCTTACAATAGGAAACAACAGATAACAAACACCCACAAAGCTTATCATCTGGCTTTACCCCTCTCTCCATAGAAACATCGAAAACCCTAACCAAATCGTCGATTCTCTTAGCTCTACCCAAACACTGAATCAAACAAGTACAACCCATTACGTTTATATCCACACCTAACATCGACATCTCCTCGAACAATCCCATTGCCTTATCCACATTCCCACCACTTCCATATATATTCAACATAGCGGTATAGCTCCAAATATCAGGCTTAGACTTCTCCGACCCCTTCATATCCTCAAACAACCTCTCAGCATCCTCTTCCAACCCTAGATCCGCACACATACTCAACAACGTGTTGTACAAAATGAAATCCATAGGCCACCCGTTCGATCTCATCTTCTCCCACAAATTCAACGCGTCTCTACCCCACCTTGCCTTCCCATAGATTTTCACGAGTGAAGTTAGTGTTTTCTCATCGGGTGTAATACCGGCACTAACCATTTCCTCGAACAAGCTCCTAGCCAAACCAGGCTTACCCGTCTTCCCCATTGCCTCAAGCAACGTGTTATACACGATCAAATTAGGGCTCACATTGATTGATTTCATTTCCTCCAAAACAAACCTAATCCCATCGTAATCACCCGCTTCGCCAAACATTTTTGCCAAAACCGAAAAAGCAATTGGATCGGGATTCCACCCGCTAGCTCTTCCTCTCTCATACAAGCTCATCACCTCCTGGACTTTCCCTAACTTGGCATACACATCCAAAACAGCCGAATATGTCACCTCATCAGGCATTAGGCCTGTCTTGTACATCCTCTCGAACCACTCCACCGCCTTATCAAAAAGATTACACCTTTTCGCACATGTAATTATAGTCGAATAAGTAATATTATCAAGCTCAATCCCATTGCCAATCATCTCATTTGCGAGATCCTCAATCGCCTCAAACTGCCTACCGAATCGCAAGGACTTCATCGTCACATTATAAAATATAGTTTCCATAGGAAACAAATCCTGGGTTTGCACCCAATTGAAAAAAGCTAATGTCTTTTGCCAAGGCCTCAAATTATTCAGCAACAAAAGGGCATTCTCCCGATTAATCGGGTGCGGGATTTCTTCAAGGATTGACACGAAGGCATCTTCAGAGGAGTCGGATTCGTTGAGCTTGCGGGAAAATTGTTTAAGGTCTCTAATTTGGGGATTGTATATGTATTGGTTTGATTTTTTTTGCCTTTGGAGAGTGAGGACAGAGGGTTTGGGCCGGGTCGGGTTGACCCAGGTGGATTTGGGCTTGGATTTGAGGTGGGTTTTGGGTGGAGTGGGTGGGAGGGTGGTGGTGGAGATGGGTTTAAGCTGGTCCGAGAGAGATGGGTTTGGGTGGTGCTCAGAGAGATCTGGTGGGGGAGATTTGGAGGAGGAGCAGAGAGTGGTGGTGGGTCTTTTTTTGGAAGGGGGTTTTGGGGAGGGGTGAGATGGGGTAAGGTGGAGAGATGTGGAGAGAGTGGCAGCCATGGATGAGAGAGAGAGAGATGGGGGAGAGAGATCTTGGGTTTTGGGTGATGAGGGGTTTAAGATGGGTTTGATATTTTGCAACCTTATCCCTCACCTCCCTCTCAATTTAGTGAAGTAAATAAAAGGTCATTTCATATTTTAATTTTCACACAATATTCACTGGACCGAGATAAACTGTGATAATATTATCAACAATAATTGTTCGAGAAATTTAATTTATCATTTCTCCTAACAGTTCAAGAAACCGAAACCCTATGTAGAGATTTATGATTTCATATTTGTCATTTAAGAATTTAAATGAGCAAATTTTAACTTCAGAAAGATTGGCATGGATACTTTAAAGAAACCCACCCTAGGGGCTAATAAACAAAGAGAATAGTTTTGTTACACCATATATTAGCTTCCACTATATAAGATGGGATAGAATAGATGCATTATTTTCATAAAAAAAATTGATATTTCCAAATTCGCTTTGTATATAATTTGTATGACAACAGTGCAACAAATTGGGTTAACTTTTGTTCCCCTTTTGTCTTCTCTTAAAGAAATGTCCTTATAGTTGTCTAAAATTTATGAAATTTTGATGATACAAATATCCAAAAGGACTAATTGAGTAAAAATTTCACAACTCTTCTACAATAAATATCGACTCTATTGCATAAAGAAAAAGATGTTAATATGGTCCACAAATTTTTCTATTGATGATCGGAAAGGACTCATAACACATGTATAAACTTTTTCCATCCTACATGGAAATTCAAGAGCCGACTCAGACTTGACAAGGTTGCACGCATCTGGATTGCCTTGTGTTCAGACCCATTTTTCCGCCGCCACCAACTGTAAACTTGAAGGTGTATATTGGTTTGTTCCCACTTGACACGCATTACACACTCTCCCAATTAGTTACTCTTTAACTTTCCCTTGATTTCAGCAATTGAATTGTAGCACTTGCAAATATTTACACGTAAATAACATCTCAGCTGTCGGACGATGTCTTGTGAACAAGCACACTGCAACGGGCAATCTAGATGTTGGCACTGCATTCACTCTCAAACTTCAACTTTCTTCTGCTATAGCCATTTGAGCAATGCTACGTACAATCACTACTATGGAATGTGGACTATGGGTTTGACACATTCAGTGCAAGTGCTGGTATATGCGTACAGACACACCATCAGTGAAACTAGGATCGCGCGCGAATCACAGATATGTGGACCATTTGTTCACGAAGCAATAATTCTCTATAAACCATTACATCCAACCAAAACGTTACATATGAATAATAACTGGAAAAAAATATTTTCACAGAGCGCAGTTTTTCTCTCTATTTACGTTTTGTGCCATAGAGGAAGTAAAACTACAAATTTTTTATACCAGTTGTATAAATACATTCTTCTTATCCCTTCCTAGTTTAAACCTTGCTTTACAGGATCGAGTAATTCCTTGATTTGAGTTTCCACTTTCTTTCTAAGAAAATTGTAAGGCAACCGCTCAACCACTTCAGCCCCAAAAGAAAAAACAAGAGCTTTTCTAGCAGTATCCAAGTCAACTCCCCGGGCACGAAAATAGAATAGCTGATCCTCTTCAAGGTCGCTTATGGCGGCTCCATGGGAGCACTTGACGTCATCAGCAATTATCTGCAGATTGGGTTTGACATTCACGGTTGCACGAGGCTCGAGTAGAAGGCTCCTTGTCAGCTGCCCGGCATCGGTCTGCTGTGCATATCTGCAGAAGTACATATAACATTTATTGTATGTAAGTAATCATATGTGAATAATTAGATGGGACGAAAAGTATCCTAGTATGGCGATAATGAACTATTGGTTCTAAGACATCTTTGGCGTTTAACAGCCTTAAGCCGTTAACAGTTTTAATGGTCTACAAGTCTATTTCAGATGGATCCTACTCCACTATACATGAATCACTCAACCACTCGAGTCAACAATAATCAAACCTTCTACATCATATTGTACCAGACATGGACTTGCTATCAAATATTGGATATCGTTTAAAAGAAACTACATGTGTCCAATTCATCCATATGACTTGGCATTGGTACTATTAAACAGAGACACTCTACTTGGACAACTGTACATGCACGGATAAAATATGACTCTTTTCTATACGGCGAGTAAGTAGCACGCACATAAAAGCATTTAACATTCACATGACCAAGGAAGGTAGCCCTTGCAGCATACTTAACCATGGGAAGCAGACTTTATAACAACAAGCTGACAACAAAAGTTTGCAGAAACTACCTTGAAAGTACCCATAAAATATTAATTGCAAATGGAGCCAACAATCATAGGTTGCATGTTATTTCATCTTGCATTGGCTAGGTTCAAGAATGCAAATCAAACCATCCAAATTAGCCACTGTGAAAAACATCGAATAATTCCCCCATAATCACAGATTAAAACTTTCACGTTCTCCTAAAATAATTTTTTTTTTCTTTCGATGGTTATATATACTCAAAGCATTCCAACCATATTTAACTAAATTATAGAAAATCATTCCATTGATTATTAACAGCATCATCATTCAAATGGGACCAATGCATTGAACTGTATGCATTCACAATCATAAGCAGAGTTAATTTTCAGACAAGAGAAGCCAAGCATTGGACACGGGACGAATATCTGATGACATGGTGGTACGATTTTCGGATAGAACTTCCCAAATGCATTATGACTCAATCTTCCTTTATTTTAGTAAATGTAGAAAGAACTCTTATAATTATTCAAAATGGAAAATATACACATTACACATGGAGTTCACATGAACGAACGCAAAAAATGTGACAAAAGACATGCCAGAATTACCTGTTAACCTTGACGTTGCCATCAAATACGGCCTGCCCCGAAGAATGAGCCACAATGCACTTGTGAAGTTGCCGAGAAAACCCACGTGGGTAATCCAGAACAAGTTTACTATGCAGATCCTGTGTTTGATCATTAAGCACCAAGTGAAATGTCGATAACTCTGTTATTGTGTCGGCACCCAGCTGTTGAACATGTAGATTGTGCCTGCTCAATTTCCCACCGGCGCTCACCTCTACAAGATCATATGTGCTTGATGATTCCTGTAAGCAAATAGAAACACACAAATTTTTTTATTTAAAAGAAACAAAAACAAACATGCAAAAGGTTGACAATTGATACAGATGCAATCTTGAGGCTATCATGAGATTCAAATAAATCAAACAAAAATCATTTGGCAAATTCTTGGAAAAGTACTTTACGTTTAACATCCTCCCGTGGATGTGTACAACAAAAAGCAGAGCCTGAATTTGTATCTTAGTTAAATGTCTAATTTGGTCACTTGGGAACTTCTAGAAGAGCCAACATGAACTCATATACTGACTCTAGAACTGATATCCATTGAACAACAAGAATGGATGTCCTTAGTGCGCTTTTGATAAAAGTCTAAAGCAAACCTAATGTAAGTTTTATGCTCAACGATTAATGAAACTGTTGTGTAACTTCACAATGGTGTTTTCGTGGATAGTACCAATTGATTACATCAATATAAAAGAGGAGAAGTGATAATTGGCTAGATAGATTTTGAATCATAATGTCAAAGATTACTAAATAAATGGGGCCTTTGAGGAAGGTTGTTCAACTATAATGCAGAGGTAACTCTATGAATCAATAAATTACATCTACTTAAACAGGGTTACAAGAAATAATAGGAAACAATCTATTTATTTTTCATCGTTTCCAGTGAGTAACCAAAAGCACAAGTAAATTCAGCATGCTCTTTCTATTACTTCTGCTTGTCATATTGCCATTAAAACCCCCCAAAAGCGAGTACAAACAAATTTCAAACCGAAGTAAGTTTAATTCAAAATTAAATGTTACAACAGTATAATCCAATATAAGAATTTTGTGTTTGGATTTAGGTATTAAACAATAATTGGGATTGATTACATATCTAAACTTTTATGAATACAAGTCATGATTGTACATATAGTCATCTCAATTCTACTTGCTAAGGTACAAGGAGTACATTACAAGAAAATGTGCATAAATTCATATGATCAAAATAATGTAATTCAACTCATATGGTTACAAAAATACATTACCTGTTGAACCGAAGTCCACTTGAAATGTGCAGCATTCAAAGACTGGCTCTGTATATACGAATGTTTAACTTTTGCACCTTCTCCTACGACAAACTCGGTGACCGAATTGGCCCAATAACTTTTATCCCCATCACCACCCACATACTCCTCAACTACACCAATCTCACCCCCTTTCTCAACCACCACCATCACTCTAGGGTTCGAAATCGGCAACTCTTTCAACCCACTATCAGCCCCTTCGATCGAATAATAGCTCAAACACAAAGGACTCTCAACTCTACATCCCTCTGGCACATAAACCACAACCAAATCCTGAGTACCCACCCCATTGAGATAGCAAAACAAATCCCCCTTGAAACTCGAAACCAAACCATTCACTCTTTCCACTATCTCCGAATCCGAACTGAGATTAGATAAACTACCAACAAACACTTCTTTAGGCAAATCACCCAACTGGGTGAGGGAATTGACAATAAACCCGTCAACAAAAACCAAATTTGGCAAGTGGGTATAGGCCGAAAAATCGAGAGAGTGCTCAATTTGAGACGGGTGCGAGGCGGGTTGGATTCGGGATAGCTTAATAAATGACGTGTCGGTGAATCGGAAGGGCTCGTCTTTGCGGGTGGGCCACGGAGTGGAGAGGAGGAACTCCGATGACGTGTCACGGAGCTTCTGGAGAGGGGGAGGTGGGGGTGGGTTTAGAGAGAGGGAGTCTTCTAGGGTTTCGGCGATTTGGAGGACAAATGGGTCAGAGAGAGATGAAATTGGGGAGAGATGGTAGGGTTTTGAAGTTGGGTTTTTTTTGGGTTTCAGAGATTTTGATTTGATTGTGAATAAACTAAATTGTGAGAGAGAGGGGTTAGGGATGAAGATGGAAGCAGCCATTGATGAGAGCGTTACGAGAGAGAGGGAAAATTGAAAAAATAGAACAAATTACGCCTCTCGTAGGACTTTAATACTGACTGCAGAAATAAAATTTTTCAAATACTGCCCTTATTTTCTTCTCTTCACTTACTTCCCTACACCCCTCGTCTCTCTTTCTCCCACTCAAATCCCCACCCCCACAAAAACCACAACTCTCAAATCCTTATTCTTTATTCCTCTTTCTCCCTCCTCCCCCATATTCATGGGAGGGCAAAATTTGGGTACTTTGAATCTAAAATTTGGGTACCCGATCCGAATTACTTGAAATTTGAGTTCGTGAATCTAAATTTTTTTCCCGGGTAATTCGAGTTCAGGTAATTCGAATCGAGTATTTCCCAAATTATCCGAATACTCATCCCTACCCGCATCTCTCTCTTTCACTGTTAATGCCCGACACTTCAATGTTTCGATAATTAACAAAATACATAGATACATATATTAACAATTTTAAATGATAACCTATATTATTCATATTTATAATTTAGAGACTTTTTATTGATAATAATAAGATGGCTTTTATTAATAATAAGATGGTTGCTTTTGGTTAGTGTTCGTCATTTAATTCGATAGATACAATTCGCAACAGTTAGCGAACTCGATTTCGAGATAAAACTAGATTTTTTTTATTCTTTTCAGTGTTTCAAATATCCATCAAGGGTAAAATTGCAAACTAGCTAATCATATACATTTTACAGCACAAGCATAACTTACAATATCATATTTACAGCACAAATGTATACATATTACAGTACATTCATAACTTAAAATGTCATATTTATACATAATAATCTATGGTGTAGTGAGATTGTGGAACAAGTGAACAACCCATTTTTTCCTCCAGTCTATCATGTGTTTATCAACCACATCCTTAAAGTCTAATTTGGCTAGTATGTACTCTAGGTACATTATCACATACACGCCACAGTTACCACTTCCTCTACTTCTTGGATAAATAGTGTGTGGGACTCTTTCGAAATCGAAGGGCTTAAGATCAAGGAAATGTAGGTATCTCGCCTTGTCACCTCAGCCATCGCTTTGTTCAGCATGTAGAGTATCATTTCACATATCGATGCCATATAATCCTTAAGGTTGTGGAGGCTAATTATGGAATGATCATTGAAAATAAAATAGGAAATCCACACTAATACCACCACTTGCCAATCTCACATTCTACAATATGTTGTGCCCCAAATCCCGTTAAACCTGGGGAAGCGAGACTGATCCCTTTTTAAAGAAAATGAAATGAAACAAAAAATATATAATTCAAAAGAAATAAAATTAAATTAAAAAAATGCGATATCATCTATTTCGCTTCTTTCACATTCTCATTCTACAGAACTACCTATATCATAATACGCGTAAATGAAATCTACACTATAACTTGCATATGGCCTTTATATTGAATCAAAATATATGCGTAGCTTGCATTCAACTTGTATATCAATACAATCTAAATACTATATTTACATCATAATAAAACAAGCTCTATGCTTGATCAACTCCATATTATATATTATATATTTTTGCCTAATACAACTCTAGCCACTAAAGGTAACAATATGAAATAATACAAAATAACAGTCTATAATATCAACTACACTATGCCTCGAAAAATAATACAACATGATTTAAGGCTACAACACAAAAATAGCTATATCTCCAATAGCTCCAAAAGATATATACAACCATCTGTGAATGGCCTCAACGAGGTCCGTCATCAATCTCCATACTTGCAACACAATTTATGATACAATATGGAAAAGAAAATATACAAGTTAGATTACTAAATAATATGATAGGCATGATGCTATGCGGTGACAATATGTGTAGAGTGCAACAAATAATAGTGTATGCAATAAAATGTCTATGCAATGCAACTCGACACCGCTCGACACCAATACCGACACCAACACAACACGACGCACAAAAGTAGGAACAAGTGTCTCAACACATTCTATAATATGCCCTCATCGCGAGAAGCCATTATAGATAAACAATCATTGAATAGGTTTCCTGACTTTCATGGTAGGGGCGTCGAGCCCTCTTTTTGCTTCAACACATAAAGGAGATACTTTTCCCAAAAATAAATTGAAAATGACTCAAATTTTCCATGGATGCAACTCAACACATTTTCCAAATTTTACACTTTAAGATCTTCGATTTTTAAATCATATACACTCTAAATTCAACAACGCTTTAAATTTATCAACGCTTTAAATTTATCAACGCTTTAAATTTATGAACATTTTAAATTTATCAGTACTTTGAGCTTCGTCACTCCGATACATTTTCAACATGAGTCATTTCAATGCTTTCAACACTTTCAACACATTCAACACTTTCATTTGAAAATGTCATTTTCAAAGTTTCAACATATCAAATTTACTTCTCATTTCTTATAAAAAGGCATTTCCATCAACTCCTCATTTTTCATCAAAATGACACATTGCTCGTTTAATGAAAATGTAATGCCAATCATAAATGAATGATACCTAATTCATGTAAATTTGTTATCAATGTCTACACATGCTCATTCAACACCATTAAATCTATAGCTAAGAATTTTATATACACTACTCATATCAATTCCACGAAGCTAATACATCATTTATACGTATGGATACACACACAAACACATGTTTATATTATTATTTTATAGTCTACTTGTACCTCTCACGACGCTTAAACAACTCCAAAAGCAAATCGGTAAATTTCCCCAATTCACCTTCTTCTTAAACCCTAGGTTTGATCTATGTATTGAACTCAAATCAACTCAAGCCCACAATTAAAAGTAGTCTACTAAGCACGAGGATAAGAAAAATCAATTTTAATTTCACGTACCCACGAGCAACGAAAAAAGAGGTAAACTATACTATCAAGAAGAGGCTCGTGACTTACCTCAAAATGCTCTCAACATTTCAATGATTACCTTTCTAGCCTTAGGTTTCAGATCGGGTCTCAGGAGCTAGATAATACGACCCCTTCTCCTTTGAAATTTTTGAACCTCTTTCTCTCTCTCTATTTTTCAGAAATTGGGAAAAAAGAGACAAGTGAATAGTGTAATTTCCGTGCTACTCAAAGTCTTATAAAAAGCAGACTAATTGATTGTCGCGCCCCCAAATCCCTAGCACCCGGGACTCGAGATTGCGTTGTGAAATACAACCACA
>MKEJ01093203.1:0-10146 GCA_001753735.1 Embelia ribes
CAAAAACTATAAAACCCTAGCTAAGATTCAGGAAAATATGTAGAAATTAAATGAAAAAGTCGGATGGGAATGTTCTTATAAGTTGTGGCACATGGAAAAAATCGAGTATAAAATAGAGTTCAAAACCTTCTTTTTTTTTTTCTTTCTTTCCTTTTTTTTTTTCCTTTCCTCTTTTTGGAAATTAATAATAATAACACTTACACATAAGTTGCAATCTTTTATCAAAACATGATGGGATATTAATTTATAAGCTTAATTTTCATGGTCTTACTTTAAAGTTGTTAGAAGATTACTAGAAATTATGGACCCCTCACATGGTTTTTGAATATCTTGCTTCTTTTACATTTTTAGAATATAATACATATTATAATTTGTCAATTTGGGTTTGTAGGTAGCTACTAAATGGTAACCCCACCTTGACACTGAATAGACTGGCATTGTCTGATACATCCCACATGCATGAATAAATTTGTGGTTTAATCTTATGTTTTGAGTAAATTATTGGGAAAGCAAAGTCTTGCATATCATTTATTAGTACTATTCTAGAATTGTCTCCCAGTGCAATCCATGTTATAATTCAAGTATCGACAATCGTGTACTGATATTATACAAATACCTATTATCGTATAGTGAAACTATACAAATACCTGTTTAGTTGTATCATGTGCTTTTATCCCATTTTCAATGGAAAAAATTAGCTCGCAATATGTAAGCACATATGTGTTTGTATGATTAATGTACTAATATCATTAGTCCAATGCGAAATAGCTTTATGCTTTTAATTTGTTGTAGATTAGTAAGTGCTATTAATATTTTCACTTGATTTGCCTACCCAGTTTGAGAAAATTGAAAGCAAGTGGCTAACTCGTTTCGTCCGTTTTCTTTTCTTTCCAGTACGAAGATATCGCTCAACTCGAATGGCTTTCAAACTTTGTAGAGGATTCATTTTCCGACGGAGGATTGACAATTACGAAAGCAAACACTTTCCTCAACAAGGAATCGTCGAGCGAAGAGTCCCAAACCTCAAGTCCTGTTTCCACAGGAAGCTCCTCCTCGGAGGAAAAACCATTCCCTCCGAGCCCATCTCAACGAGGGGTTCGCACTAAACGCCCTCGTCCTGCGACCTTCAATCCTCCATCATTCCCCACATCAAGAGTTCCCTCGGGGAATGAACACATCACCGTTCCTCATCAGGGGAAAAAGCTACCCAAACCTAAAACAGCTTCATCCGAGCACCAGAAGAAGAAAATGAAACCCAATATCCCCTTGGCTCCGATTGAAGCAAATAATCAGAATGCGATGGGGGAAAATGTGAGGAAATGTCTGCACTGCCAGATAACAAAGACGCCTCAGTGGAGGGCAGGCCCGATGGGTCCTAAAACGCTCTGCAATGCTTGTGGGGTCCGTTACAAGTCGGGAAGACTCTTCCCTGAGTATAGGCCAGCTGCAAGCCCGACTTTCGTGGCCTCATTGCACTCAAATTCTCATAGAAAGGTACTCGAGATGAGGAACAGGTGTGACGAGAGAGGCCCAATGGAGATGCCAGATCAGCCCGAGCTCATTCCGAACACCATCACTCCTTCACTTGAGTGCATTTGATTGAAGTATTGGGTATTGGTGGTTTAAAATCTCGGTAGTTTCACTTGTGTCGTTTCGTTATTTCGTTCGTTCTTTTTGTACATAGCTGTAATGGGGGGTCAGGTGTAATAGATGAGATTTGGTAGGTAGACCAGGTAAGGAATGAAGAATTAGAGTCCTGATACACGGGTAGGTTTGCTATGGATGATTAGGCCCGGTTTAGTTATGCTTTCTACTTTTAAGCTCCGTTTCGCAAGGATTTTCATGAAAAAAATATAGCTGAAAAGAATATTCACGAAGAATTATGGAATTAAGAGTTATAATTTCTTTCTAGATATAATTTTCTACGAGAATTCCTTACACTGAATTGAGCGTTAAAGGTTAATATGGGAAGGATTTTCAGTGTATCTTGCATTTTAGTTTTTGTTTCCTGTTGGGGAAATTCTTTTTGCAGCTAGTTTGCTATTAAAACATTTTGTAATGAATTACGGAGTCAATATTTCAATTGTATGCAAATTTAGATATTTTCTGTGTCACCTTGGAAATGCTTTTAAATACTTGTTATACGTCAACTTTCGCATGAAACTGGGAAACATCTCAGAAAGATTACACTCATCTTCAACTTTGAGGCTACTCGCATTCAGAAACTGTGAACCCTTTGAAGCTACTGGCATTTAGAAACTGAGGTTCACGTGATTCTGTAATTCACAACTACCCCGCCTTTGCTATGTCAAGAAGCATAATATATGATCAGTCTAACCAACGATGGATGTTTCCATTTTTGTTTAGTGGACTTGTTTAATTGTAACTCATAAGATCTAACTTATCAATTTTTTTACTTAAAAGCTGAATAACATTTAACAGTTCAACTTTTAAGTTTAACATATCTTTTATTTTGGTATAAATAAACCAAATGCATACAATTTTTTTTAAGATAGAAATAAATTAATTTATTTGCTTAAAATGTACAACTAAACGAACTGTGTGAACCGTGTGTGTGATACGAGGAGAATAGGGCTAGAGGTTCTAAATAAACAAAAAACACCAGAGTACAGAAACCGAAATCAGAGTTCAGTTAACTTCTTAGGAAGTGAAAATTTGCCCCAAATAACAACTCAATACGAATAAACCACAGAACAGTAACAAGCAGCAGGCCGAAATCATGCCCCCACCAAATCCCCACATTCACGAATTTGGGGCATTAAAACATATGACACAAGGGAAAAGTCGCAAAAGTAAGATATCCATCGCATAGTTGAAATCTTTTTGAACACAATATGGACTGATGAAGACGTTTAAACCAAAATGTGAAGAATTTATTCAAGCAACACACAACTTTATGAAATTATATAAGATCGTACTTCCACATGCTCATAGTGCTAGCTGGCCACGGAGCAGTCCTAATCATTCATCTTCATCAGCTGAACCTGTGAAGGGTAAACGAAACACAAAGTGATTAGATATGCCAATGTTTGTACGTATTTTGTTTCAAACGGAAAAGGATTTCACGAACATGGCATTTTTGGTGAAAAAGATACGTCACACAAAAATGGACTCCTTACCACACCTAAGCAAAACAAAGAAGCAAGGAGCATAAATCTCTTGCAACAACTGAGGAGCATAAATCTCTTGCAACAACTGAGGGCGAATCGGTCCATAAAAATACTACGTAAACAAATAGTCATGTACAGAAACTGTATACATATCTATGTTGTTAAATCCTGTCTGTCAATCTTTAAATCTGAATTTTCCTTAAAAATGGAATGTCGGTACGTGTACCATTTTCCTCGAATATACATGTTGATGATCATTCCTGTAGTCATCCTTGTAGCATAAACAAGCAGAAAAGAAAAAACTGGAGAAGAATGTCCCCTCGTATAACAGGCACTTCACAGAGTTTCTGTATCAGAACATCCCATTAATTAAACCTCCTAAGAATTAGAAATAGCACAAGCTATATAACTTAGGGTCCAATAATAAGCAAAGTCAGATCCAGAAGAATTGAAATGCCCCATAAAGACTGATGTTGAGGAGGAGGACGAACTCAATAGGAAACCCCAAAGAGCAACCTTAAGCTATGCGTACACACATGTACACAAAAGTGCATAAATGCGTACATATAGAAGTTGATCTAGCGCAACTATGACTCGAAAAACTTCCATATGCCAAAGAGGAAGGAGATCTTAAGGGTTGTGCATAAAGAGAAAAATAAACAAATAGTCCCAAATCAACGACGGTAACACAGATAGGAGATGATACAGAAATGCATCTAAAACATCAAGTTAGCTACCAAGTAAAAGAAACTGCAAGGGCACACCGAAAGCCAAGAAGAAAGAAGTAGCATTAGAAAGAAGAAAGGTGCATAGCTCCCATGCAAAATGCAGATGTTCACTTCTTTCAAAAGTTGAATTTATTTTCACCCAAAAAAAAAAGGTTGAATTCACATATTTTAACGCAAAACATCTCAACTCAACTTGACGAGGCTTGTCTGGAGCTTCTTGTACAAATCCCTCGTAGTCGTTAAAACTTTAAAAACAGTCGAAGTGAGATATATAATCAGTCCATGTCTCTTTTAATGATCCCAATCCCCCAGATTATCTAGGTTATAAACACCAAATCTCTGTATTCAGGTTCATCATAAACATATTTGCACAGTTTTTAAATTGTTGCCTTTTATCCCTAATGTTGGACACCAAGTGTCAGCAAAATTAGTATTCTTTAACCTCGAATCTGTCTGCTTTATTATATAGTGTACTATACCAAGTATAACCACGTAAACTGTACAACTACCAGAAAAAGGGCACAAGAAATACAGCAACCGAAACAATTAACAAAGATCAGATAATTAAAACCACAATAACCAAACAACCGCACAAGGTTAATCAGATCAGACCAATGATAAACTAATAAATCAACTATAGACTACATATTAACAATAGCACCATAGCAGGCACCAATCTTTATTCCAATCATCAGAACACAATTACCCATGATTCAAATCCACCTCTCAATCCTGAATCCACAGCAATAGTGAAAGATGAAAATAGAAACAAATCAAACAACTCAAAAATGAACATGACAAAAGATCAGAGACTGTAAATTAAATAGAACCAATACTATATTCTGAAAGCTTAAATATAACAAACCATTAGCCACAACTAAAGAAGCAATCATCATATCCTAATAACAGCAAATTACCAAGCATCAATCTTTTATTACAAAAGCTTAACGTATTTTCATACATAAGAAGTGCATAAAATTATGGGCTCCCCATATGTATGCACAAATCATGCATCAAAGCCTGCCTTTTTGTTTAAGAAAATATGAACACCGACGGTGGTGTAACGAAATTAATATCGTAAATATAAAGACCCATAACAAAGAAAGAACCAAACCATCATAACAATAGCAAAATTACCAAATATCAATCTTTTTATTCCAAAAGGTGAATAATAAAACAACCCATAATCCAATTCATAAGCAATTAATTTCAGGCAAGTCAAAATACAGAATAAAGTACCTAAATTTGTGATCAATTGTAGTAGAACTTGAGGTTCGTGGATGTTGCAATCCTTGAGGGTAATATAGTCTTGCAAAAGCATCATAATAATATCAAATTACTGATATCAATATTTTATGCCAAAAGCTGAATTATAAAACCACCCATAATCTAATTCTTAAGCCACTAAAACTATATAAATTGAAAGACCGTAAAAGGACCAATTTGACTCACAATTCAATACTCAAGCAATTGAAATCAGATACGTAAAAAGACCAAAAAAGGACCAATTTGATGACAACCCACAATTCAATTATTAAGCAATTAAAATCAGATTAGTTGAGAGACCGAAAAACGCCTAAATTTGTGATCAATAGTAAGAGCTCGAGGCAAATTATCAAGCAGGAGAAAGATCAAGAAAGAAAATGGAAAAATCAACATATAACAGCAAAATTACACAGTATCAATCTTTGATTCAAAAAACTGAATAATCAAACAACCCATAATCCAATTCTTAAGCCACTAAAACCAGAAAAGTTGAAAGACTGGAAAAGCACCTAACTTAGAGTTAATTGTGTCATCACACCCAATAACTGAAAATTACAAAGTAATCTTTATTTTATTCCAAAAGCTTAAAAACAACCCAGAATCAATTTTTAAACAATTAAAATCGGATTAACTGGAAGACCGAAAAAGGACCTAATATGTAATGAATTCAACCAAAGATTGAAGTCCTAATAACAGCAAATTATCAAGCACTGTTCTTTTATTCCAAAAGCAATAACAACCCAATAATTCAATTCTTTAACAATTAAAAATAAAATAAAATAAAATGAAAGACCAAAGAAGGACCTAGTTGTGGTAGAGGTCAAGGGCAAAGTATCAATCTGTTATTCCAGAAGCTTAAATAAAGCAATCCAACAATTCAATTCTTAAAGGTGAAAAATCAACAGACCCTAATAATAATATCAATCCTTTATTCCAAAAAGATCATAATAAAACAAGTACCATTATCCAATGAATTTCAGATAAGCTAAAAGACCAAAAAGGACCTGAAATGGGGTAATCAATTGTAGTAGAGCTCGAGGCCCATGCCATCGTGGATCTCATAGTCCTTGAGGGTAATATGGTCTTTGTACACGTTGTACCACTTCTGTATCCTTATCTTGTCGGCGCGTGTACCGGTCTGCGCCGCCACGAGCTTCTTGAGGTCGCCGATCGTGTCGTCGTCGTTGCACTTAACCCTCACCTTCTTCCCTAGCCGGTCGTTTAGCACCACCTCGATCATCTTCTCTCTCCATATCTCTCTCTTTCTCTCTCTATGTGATACAATTACAAACCCTATCTCTTCTCTCTCTTTGTGTTATATACATATTATTTATATATATATATTACACGTGGATATCAGTAAGCCAACTTAAGGTTTTTGTTTTTCATTTAAGGGTCAATGGTTTCAATTGTTACAATTAGGTCCATAATTATTTTGAAACAATTATGAAGTTGATTCTTCACTTATGAAAGACAAACTTTGTGAGTAAGATAGGAAAATCATGATAAATAGAACACATTAGGGCCCGTTTTCATGGTTCTTACAAGATTATGGGATGAAATTGTTACAATTCAAATATCATAGGTTAAATAGAAACTTTTTTGGACATTATGTGGGCCACTAATTTGATTTACTAGCCGAATATACTTCTCCAATCGGTTCTAAATAAATGTTATCTAAAGCCAATGTGCCAATCTTTAAATAGTCTCTATTTGAGTATGGAAAAAAATAAATTTTATTTAAATACTGTTCATTAAATATTTGATTTGTGTGGGATGATAAGAATTAAATAGTAATAATATAGAAAAAATAATAATTAAATTATTAATTTTCTGAAACAATGCAAATGAAACAAGAAAAAGACTTTGAAAAGACACTTATTTTGAAATTTCTTATCAAGAATTCGGACTCTATAATTTTGATATATGGACTTTCATGAGGTAACCCCCAAGTCCACGCATGTAATTACCTCTTTTCCAAGAATACGTGGATCACAAGTTTGTTTGTATATTCATTGTTGCATACCAATTGAACTGAGTTTAGCCTTCTCTGACGAAAGCATGTTAATTTTTGGAAGACGAAAAATAGTTACTCTGATATGAATATTCATTGTTCAATAGGTCTATACATTTTAGAGACTGAAATTTAATGACCAAGATATAGAAGCACTGCTGTAAATGCTTATAGGCAAGTAATTAGTACCCAAGTCACCAAATCGCAGTGTGGGAAAGGAGCGATAGCAGTGCGTGGCGCATCACGTACGTAGAGCAAAAATTTGTCAAAGCGGAACTGTTACTCGACGATGAATAATTAGGTTAAAAATTTATAAAAGCAGAAGTGTTACTCGTTGATGAAGAATTAGGTGGCTTAGATTAGTACCACTTATGAAATTGTGAAACTTAAAAATCTGATTTTTTTACACCAGTAAATCAATATGTTCTCATGTTCATAGCAATAACACATCCAAACTCGAAATGTACGGAAACCGTATTATAAAATTTTGATGAGAAGCTTGTCGTCCATTCCAATCATCACCCAAATTGAGAACTTACAACTTTTTCGTTGGGATCGAATGCGGGCAAAATAAGCAGGCTCCATAGATTTGTCATAGCTAATGCCAATTAAACAAAATGAAATGATATAAAACACCCAGAATCTTCAATTCCAACTGCATAATGTACAATATCTATCTCAAAGCAAAGATCTGACTTTTATTTTTCTTATTAAGTCGTATTAAATAAAAAATTATAGAAAATTTATCTTCCAATTCCAAGATCAAGTTTACCAAACTAATTTACATGTGAGGATGTAGTTTACTAAATTGGAACACGAAGGCTACTTAAGAAAGACAAGGTCTGGGGAGATGTAGATTTCCCAAATAGAGAACACCAAGAAGGTAACTTTTCAAGAATTCTTTCCGTTTTGGGTGTCAATCGGTCCACATCGGTTCTCAATTTTAAAAGAGGTCGATCAAATATCTCCCCATCTTGTGCTGTTTTCGTATAGTTTTTAACCCAATGAAGGGTTAGATCAAACTTTGTAGGTGCGCTTTTTCCACCCGAAAACTGAATTATGTGCCATCCCTCTGCACTGGTCTTGTCCCCGAGTGGAACCAACTCTTCGTCGTTGTCTGCAAAGGACAAACAAAAGTTTGAAACAGAATTAGCACTTTGATCATGCAAGGATATGGTTTGTTCGTGTTAATCAAAACTCAAAATTTAGAAGCTGAAACGGGATCATAATGTTGTGGGACCAAGGTGCCAAGATTCCCATCACTTCAACGGATGATTCATAGACCATGCAAAAATTCTAATTTGATGAAATTAAAAAGTAAGTAGTACGCATTGAAGTAGCTCCTTATAAAGCCGCATCGAAGTAGCTCCGTATATAGCCTTAGATATATCGTGTTGTAAAAAATAAATAAAAGAGAGAGAGAGAGAAACAAAAACACAAAAAGAGAAAAGAAAAGAAAAGAAAAGAAAAGAAAAGAAAAGGACAACCTGGTTTGGAATTTGGACATTAACGTTTTGCAGAGTCGATGGTGAGCCATGAGTGCTTCACTTATCAACTGAAACATAACGGTGGTAAAATAATAGAGAATTGGAATTACCTTTTAGTTTGAAGTCATCTATTTCTTCTGTATTGATAGCAAGAGCCCAACGAGACGAAGCTTTAGTATCGATTGAAATTTGGGTAACTCTGTCGCCTTTCTTTGTATCACTCTCAATAAGCAGTGTCGGAATATCTGATTGATCCCACCCCCCTTCCACGTCATCTTTGGTCCAACAACCATATTTTACTGAAAACGTAACAAAATCAAGAACCTTGTCCCGACCACAAACAAAGCCTTCTCCTATCTCTTCTGCCTCCCTCATCAACTTTCCTGGGGTGGTAGAGAACATAGATATGTATGTATCGGGTTCTTGTGTTCCAGCATATGATCCTGTTGTATCAACAACATGAACAACCTAGGAAAGAAAAAATTAACAAATTAATCAGTTAGCACACAGTATAGCTATGATGCTAATGAAACCTAATTGAAAAGAATAATGCAGTAAATTTATAATTTGAGTTGATATAACCGTGCTCACCAGTTCACATCTTTTCTCTAAGTTAGAGCGTGCCTAACATTTATACGCGTGAATGCAATTCTTCAATTTGAGTTGCCAGCAACAGTATTATTTTCAGGAATAAATAAAAAATGTGAAAGGAATACTATGCCTTTATATCCCGCAATTGGTAATTTAATAATTGAAATTGACAATCAGATTTGATGCTACCCCAGAAAAATAAGTTGTGCATGTAGTATTTTGGCTGAGGGCTGGAAAATACTTACATTTACAGCCCGAGCAGTGCCTTCAGTGAATGGTGGAACAGCACCGGAAAATACGGCAGCAAGCGAGAGTCCAAAGAGAATACAACTTATGATCACGATTGGTGATTTTGCACCTACGAAACAATTGTAGAATTAGGTGAAATTGGAAATTGTCTTAAGAGACAGTAGCAATTCCTCGCGTTAGATTTAGACACCTAACAACAAATTCCATTTCTCGCAATGACTTGAAAAGAACATTCAGGACAAAGAGTGAAGTTGGTCCCATTGGCCATCAATACCCCAAAATTAGAGCATTTGCAGCAGATTATATAAAATGTATATTTTATCAATTTTAGATATCTAATTTAGATATTCTGTGAAAAAAAGTGTTTGCGGTAGATTATCTATTCTAATATCTAAAATAGATGGTTATCTAAACTTTTTGGGGAATATCTAAATTTAACTATCCAACTTTCTCTCTTATTTATTTTTCATTTCCTCTTTCTCTCTCTTTTTTATCTTCCTCTTGTGTATATATATGTAAGTATTATATATATAAATATAAATATTATATATATTATATGTATTATATAGATAATTGTATTTTAGATAATCTGAGAAACTGTATTTTAAATAATCTGCTGTAGGGAATAGTTGAATAGAAAATTTGTAAAATAGAAATAATAGATTTCATACTATAAAATA
>MKEJ01093205.1:0-12921 GCA_001753735.1 Embelia ribes
AAAAAAAAAAAAAAAGAGGAACAACAAAGCTACGAGCTCAAAAGCTCTAAGTGAAAAGCACGCCTTAATTCTACATCCTAAAAGAAGAGGTCATAAATGGCAAAGCTACAACCGCAAGATCTTGAAGTTAAAAGCACACCTTAATGGTACTTCTTCATCCTTCAACAACAAGTCACTCGGTAAATGGCGAAGGAGCTTAGAGACAGCTGGCTTTCCCCTCTCTAATGAGTCGGTATCGAGAATAGGCACTACTCCAAGTTCATAATGGAAGTTAGATGCTGATACTGCTGCCTTTACAAGGGCATATAACAGTGGTTGATAAGATGTTCCTGCACTATAAATAAATCTCATCAAGAAAGCAATTCATCCCTCTGTTCATATTACACAAAATAAGAAAAAAATAATATAACTAAAAAGAGAATTTACAACTTCTTCATTTTACATAAACAAATTAGGAAGTATTGGCTTTCTAAAGCTAAATATCGATGTATAAAACATCAAGAAACGGTACCTAAAGCAACAGCAATGCAACAACAATTAGGATACCACATACCACTGTAGTACACTCAAATTTATGCATGTATTGGAAATGAAAGTTTAACTCCTAAAGGCCTACCATTTCCTTCCAATTTCTGCAAAATATCCGCGCAAGATTCAATCAGATCTTGAAATCTCACTACCAACATGCATATACTCTGTGTTCTGAAGCTTCAACGGCTTGCAAGCAATGGACGAAGATAGCACAGTTACAAGCGTATTGACAAGATATGTAATCACCGCATCATATACCTGAAATATCAAGACACACAGAGTCCTTATCTCTACGCATTTGGCTATGAAGGAAAATGTCCTGACATCGCAAACATTCATTTCAATGCACAACCTAATAAAAGAACGATGCTTTTGGAAGTATCTAATTTAAACCTAAAACAATAAAAAAAAAGCAGCTCATTGTCTTCATCTTCCTTTATCTTAACAAATTTTAATTCCCTAGTTAAGACGAAATCCTAATCAACTAAACACGCATACACACACTTTCAGACAGAGATGTTGGCATGTAGTGGCATCTTAAACTCCAAAATTTCTGCAAATATATGGTTCAAAAGTTTTAAAAAATCATAGAGATTGCCCACCAATAAAATAATTTCTGCAGAAAAAAAGGAACACGATCGTCCTTGGCATTAATCACGTATCTGTCACTGCTTATGAATCTTTCGTTCATGTATATTCATACAGTAATCCCTTCAATTTACACTGTCAAAACTGCATTCCATGTCTAGCTCAGTATTGCTTTGATATAAACAAAAAGATTGCACCAGCATTGAGTAATTGATGTCCCATTCTCTAATTAATTAACCATTTTTGTATGATTTTGATACCAATTTTGCAAAATAAAATGCTATACATATGAAATACTTATAAAATGACAATTTTACAAATGTCATGACTGCCAGATCAGTAAATAACAAACATACAAACAGATTACATGTTGGATTGTTGACATAAATTTTCCAACAACACTCTGATATAGCTTGGCTATAAAGAATAATAAAATAAAGAAAACAAATTAAATTAACAAACTGAAAGAATTTTTAGGGTTTGGATTTAATCAAGCCTCCCCAAAAGCAATAACATAATATGCTATTTATTGGCACCAACATAAAATCTAACAGAGTAAATAAATAACTAATAATAATAAAAATTGGGCTTCGGCTTCCTATTTCGTCTAGGCCTGGTCCTAGCCCATGCCCCCGTCACACTCATTATAATCTATTTTTCTCGCATGCATACGTGCCCTGTGATTAAGTACATACAAAATTATGTATATACAACATTTACAGCAAAAGTGGGGTGGGGGGACAAACCTGTGGGGCTTTGAAGCACATGAGAGAGAGGGCAGTGTCCAAAACCCTAACCCTAGAACAAGAAGAGCTCTCATCCTCCAAGTTGAGTGACCTGTTCAAATTCGAGACGTACAGATTTACGGCTTCATTCTTGGCCGTTGGATCTAGGGTTTTCAGGTTCAGTGCCAGTTCCGCGAAAAGATCAGTTATTTCGGTTAATCTGCTGCCGCTCATTTTTCATCCCGCGATCAGACGGCATTTGGTGCTGACAAGAAAACCACCCAGGGTTCCCTCCCGCCAATTCCTAAGGGCGTGTTTGGGAAGCTTTAATATTCGCCATAATAAAAAACTACGATATGCCCCGCCCATACTGATTTTTCAACTATTTATTTCAAACACAAACACAAATGCACCCATTGTAAGATCGACAATATTCCGGAGTAATTTGAGAAATTACCTCAGTAATGCCTTCATGATAACTAATTTTATGTCTATACAATGAGTAAAGAGAAAGTTGACGTGACTTCAAAATGTGATTGTGACCTCCGCCACCTTCCAATTTTTTTTTTGCACAATTTAACCCCTAAATGGTAAAAATGGGTGAATTACACAAATGATTCCCCATAGTTTCAACCAAAATTCAATTTGATCACCGTAGTCACAATTGAAAAAGTAATAGTCCTCATAGTTTGAAGAAGTTACGGTTTTGATTCTCAAGGTTCAAGAAAAGTGACATAAGTGGTAGCTTCTATAATTTGTGCACATCTTAAAGACGTTAATATGCTCAGATATGGATACATTATCAACATATATCATCGTCAACGACTAGTTTATCCTTAGATAAATCATATACTAGTCATTTGATATTAATTTCATCGTTTAAAATGAATCGATTCCATAAAATAGAGCAAATTGTGCCAATGCAAAACTTGGGAACAACTTTTGTTTTAACAGTCTTATGAAAAAAAGAATTGCAATGCCTTGTAGGTGTCGAGTCAGCTACCGCTGACCTGGCAAACGAACAAGTGACAGTGAAAGGTGTGGTTGATCCAGCGCAGCTAGTGAATGATGTGTACAAGAGAACTAAAAAGCAAGCTTCGATTGTGAAAGATGAAGAGAAAAAGGATGAAGAAAAGAAAGACGACAACAAGAAGGACGAGAAAGAAGGCGAAAAGAAAGATGAGAAAGGAGAAGATGATGATACAAAACTCGACATTAGGAAGAGGGAATATTATCTGCCCAGATACGACATGGAGTATGCATACCTGCCTCAAATTTTCAGCGATGAGAATCCAAACGGCTGCTCTGTCATGTAATATTCGGTTAAACGGTTTTTAGTTTTTGCTTCTTCTTCTTCTTCTTCGTCTTCTACCATTGAAAATTTCCGCAAGAAAAATAAGGTGCTATGTTGGTAACGAGTTGAAGAATTGTGTGTTTGTCTAGTTATTTTCGAAGAGTAACTCAATCTTGTGTCTAAACATATTCAAGTATGTAAAAATACTCAACAGATGGGGAATAATATGAGCTTCTTGTTTGCTTTATGATTTTTGATATAATTATAGTAATTTGACTAGTTTTCTTAACCATTGCCATATATTATATTGCATACTGTCAACTTAAAATGAAAATCATGTCCTTTATTTTGGTAGTCCGAACAAAAAAATCTAGTGACGGATTTATCAAACCTCAACCTCTACTTTTTAAACGATACCCAAATTTGCCTTAGAGGATATTTAAACCTCCGACTCAAACTTTATATGTTTTAACTTATTTTTGTTCCTTATGTGTTCCTTTCGACGTGATCTCTTTCTAGCTTACGACATATCACTCGTGATGATTGGACTGGCGACGTCGGTCATGGTGACGATTAGAAACTCTCAAAACATTGGTCACAATTCCAAATTACGCGTATATATATAGTTGAGGTACGAAAATTTCCTCACAAATCAATGTTCTTTTGGTGTTGAGAAGTTTGAAGCTAAAGATGCTTTTGGTGTTGGTCCCCTTAGGTCAATCCTTATTTTGTAGACCGACCAAATAAAAAGGAGTGGCACATGGTTACTTTGTAATTCCTTTTTTCTTATCAACTCACGTTCATCGACTAAAATTTCAAAATAGAAATGATTACTAGCTACCATGTTTTTTTCACATCAATTCCTTTTGCTTTAGAAGTAGGAGGGGTACAAAAATTGCAATTGATATTGACAACTTTGTATTAGCACCCGTAACTGTGACTAGTCATTTTAGGAACTACATCTTTTGAACAAGAAAAAGGATAAGTGGTGCAAAAGAGTACAACGAAAAAGTTCTTATGTAAGCTCGCATGGCATGAAGAAATTTGTTGGATGAAATAACAAAGCATTGTGCCTTTTTAGACGTTTATTTACTTATGTATCAGGCTAGTTTATGTTTTGTAGTGTATTTATAGTCTAACTTTTGACATTCATTGCTTAAATGGTTCGTGCTAGTCTAGTTGCGTTATAATCCCTTCTGGAACAAATATTGGTTGGACATATATTGTCTTATACTTTATTATAAATTTTTTTTGGTTTCATAATATTAAATCTGTCAGTTGTGAAAATAAAATCATTAATAGGGCTTATTGAGAAAATATTTCCAACTATAGAATGAAACCCATGATTCACAGTTGTTGTACCGTATTCTACTTCTGATGCGAAAAGATTTGAGAGAACGGTGGAGAAAGAGAGCCTCCAATCACCGAGAAAGCGAAGACAGACGATAGTCGCATGGGGTGATTGATGAAATAGAAAATAATTTAATGTGTGGTTTTATCTCAGCCATTTGATTGCAGACAATCCAATGGTCTGGAATATGTATAGAAAATTATATAAAAAATTATTTCACTCGATTCGTTCCCAATATATATATATATGCATACAACAAAAGAGGTTTTCGACAGTAGCACTTGTTTAACTTAGCTTGCTTTAGTACCATACTTGTTTACGACTCCTCCGTTGCGATGCAGCGCTACTCATTTGCTTGCACATTGCTTATAAGCCATCTTTAGTTTCGAAAAAGAAAGTTGAAAAGATAGCTGGGAAAAGCTAGATTTTCCAGCTTGGAGAATCTTGAAGTCCTTAATAATAAGTTGCATCCAAACAAGGACTTTCTAATAATATTCCCAATTCAAACTATTTCCCATAAAAATTAGCAGCATATCTTGTCTACGTTTAGAAATAAATTTGCAGCCGAAATTTTAAAGTTTTAGAAGTGGCAGTGTCCTGAATATGCCTCAAATATTGATAGGAAATAGTACCAACAACCACTTCTAGACCACTTTCCCTAACTCTAGGACCAAACACAAAACTAAGAAATAGATACATTAACATGCAATAAATTCCCTGAAACGGACTTTTCACGGTTAAACGGAGCTGTGACTTCAATCGCATGAATCCATACATTTGTAATATTCTCGTCTTCATCACCCTCTTCATCATCGACATCCTGAAGACCCAACAAATTCTCACCCCACGAATATCTGTCCGTCTAGACCCGGACGAACGACAATGTGCTGACCAAGCCCTCGACCTTGTCCTTGACCTAGTACTACCAGAGTCCATCAAAGCAATCATCTCAAACAAGAAATACGTAGTCCACCATAGCCTATTCCCATTACCATCGCCCAAACTCCTCTCTCTCGTCCATTAGCATTTCTCTCACGTCTTCAACAACAAAGTCCCCCAAAACAACAGCACCAGGCCTAGCCCAACGAACAGCGCTCAAAATATCAGCATGCTCTCTCTGGTGCTCAAGGCTCGGCCAAATTTGTTGCCTCGAAGGTCAATATTAGATGGCCAGGCAGTCAGGTGGTGATCCCTCCAAGCATGTCTCCGTAATTCTCTATAGTTCACAAAAAAACAACAATTTTCACAAGAACAGCTCTGTGGCTCTCCGTGGTTTTAGGCATTGATATGTTCTTGCTTCTTCGTTAATTTTCCACCCTAGAATAGTGCCACGACACAATGAGCACCTCAGATTTCTCTTTGTTTGAACTCGACAACAGTCGTCAGATTCTTCAATATTGCCTGTTACGTTATTACCTTCAACAGCTTGAATGGCTCGATTGACATTTCTATTGAGTACATAGTCTCTGTATAAACGACAAAAAAACTATTGTATGGTCAGCATAACAAATACAAAGAGGAAGCTATGGAGAAGCAGATGATAATAATTCAGTAAAAAACTGATATATTTTATAATTTCTCCGTTTTGCTTCGCTGGAATATTAAGTTCCGAGAAATTTATTTTTAACTTTCAAAAAAAAAGATAGTTCAGAGAATTTAATTTGAACAACTTTTTAAAATATTTGACAGCTATGAGATAATATGGATGGTCTAAAGTAAAAAAGAATATAAAAATTCATATATGGTACATACTAAAAGTAAATGAGAAGGATTAAACATTTATTTATTAACAAAAGTCGAATTTTATGTGGAATAATTTTTGAAGCACCGATGACACAATAAAAAAATGTTCAACAGTACGTGAGCACATTAGAAATAAACAGTTCAGATTTCGCCAATATATCAAATTATCATTTCATTACATTCCTACTAACCAGCAATGTTACATTGCATCCATCCTCTTCAATAAAATTCTACACCACAAAACATATTACACATATCAATTTAGTATTCTTTATATGAACATTATCATTCATCCAAACCTCGTTTTCTATATGCAAAAGAATGAACAAATGAAACCTCAACACAAATCAACAAAACTGAGAGGAAGCTGGGAGAAGGGGGGGAAAAATACACAGGACACAGGAATTACACACAGCTTGGGCAGTAGTTTAAACTTATATGTCAAGCCCTCAAAAGCTAAATATTTATCCACCAAGGAGATCCCATCCATAGATTGAACTCGTTATCGTCTACTTAGGGACATTACTTTGTCCCATGGATCGCAGTCGATTTGTTATCTCAGTAAATGACGGTCGGGCATCAGGGTCCGTTGACCAGCAACGTTCTATAAGCTTTTTCCACTCAGGACCACACTTTTCCGGTATAGGAGGTCTGAGAGTATCCTTCAATATTCCCCCTTCATGAATAGTTAAGAGGAAAAAAGTAAAACAACCTGTTAGTACATTATGATTTGATTTTTCTACAGGATAATGATATTACATGAATGCTATACAAGGCTAGTCACTCAAGATTAGATGGAAAAAAAAAAAAAAGTTTTTTCTTCTAATAAAAAAATTGAAGGCATTAGCTCACCTATGATGGCGCCACAGTGCATATTTGCATATGGCTCCTCTCCAGTTACGATCTCCCACATTGTGATACCGAATGAAAAAACATCAACCTGTAAAAGACCACAAAACTAAGGATGATTCCCTTATCATCTAGATACTAATAAGTTCTGCAATAATAATAATATTAAAATAACCTTCTCAGAAACTTTGCTGCTGCTGCCATTGAGTAACTCTGGAGCCATCCATGGAAGGGTCCCTCGCACACCACCAGACACTAGAGTATTGCGCTTGATTCTGGAAAGGCCAAAGTCTCCTACCTGCCAATATCATAAACACTTGAATTCAATTTATGTACCTCAGTTAAAGAGCACGAAGCAATCACATCAAAAAAGCAAACACATGTATATAGAAGTTTAGTCGTATCACTGATGCCGCTATGTTAGTCCACAATATTATGAGCATGTTCAAACACAAAACAGCTATCTAAATGAAATACAGAACAAAACTAATCTGGTTACAAAATAGTGGCAAACTTCATTTTTTAGTGATCAATTGTTATCGCATTTTTGGTTATAAACACAATATGAATATGACAAATCCATTCATGCTCACAAACAGCATACACAGCTAGGTATGGCAATTTGTTTAATCCAATCCAAACCAAACCAAGAAATAAATAACCCAATCCGAATCCAAACCAAAATACCTTTTAACCCAAACCAAACCAAATACAAAATATTTGCAATCCAATCCAAACCCAAACCAAAATTATCCAAACCATTAACCAAACCAACTCAATCCATTTCTCTTTTCAATACAACATAAGTTTCTTTAGTAATTTCAAGGAGGGAGAGACCTATTAAGATATTGCATATTATGGATTGTATCAAACCAAACCAATCCAATCCAAATCAAAAAACAATTATTAGATTTAGGATTTGGATCCAAATCCAAACCAAACTTATTTTTAACTCAATCCTAGTCCAACCCAAATACATCTGGTTATTATTATTTTTTTTGGATTAAGATTCTCAATCCAATCCAATTAGCATCCCTACATTCAGCAAAATGGGTCCAGGTTTAACTCAATGACCTTAATCATCCGATTCGACTTTATCCAATCTTATAACAAACCTTGCACTGAAATTAAAAAAATGATAAACATGCAGAGCTTTCAGGGTTGACTTGCTAAATTTTTTCAGTGGAGTGGCAAATGCTTGGTTTGAAATTACCTTGCAGATTGGTCTTAGAGGATCCCGCAGATTGACTAATAGATTGTCACATTTCAGATCAAAATGAACAATATTTTTTGAATGCAAATATTCCATGCCAAAGGCTGCATCCATGGCAATTATAAGCTTTTTCCGCCGATCGAGAGACCTGCATTAAATATCCAAAAGATGACACTACATAATGAACAAATACAAAAAATACACAGGTGGTCATACTCATGCCTATCCTTCTTTAGCAGGACACTGCGGAGTGAGCCATTTGCCATGTATTCCGTTACAGTAGCAAGAGTTCCTCCAGCGCCATCTGGTACCACACCATAAAATGCAACCACGTTTGGATGATGAAGATTAGAAAGGATTCGCGCCTCTCTCCAAAAGTCTTTGGTCTAATACAAGCCAAAATTTATCAGAACAAGTTCAAAGGTAAAACAATGAGTACAACAAAGGAGATGCATGCTGAGAAGAAAGCAGTGGATCTCCAAGAGTCCAAAAAGATACAGCACCAAAGAAAAGAGGGTGGACCCACCAACCGATCTTGCTCCGACGATCTTCCAGCAAAGCAGCTGCTCTTGATTCTCTTGATAGCAACATCTGTTCCCCGCCATTTCCCGTGAAAAACAGTTCCATAAGTTCCAGATCCCAACTCTCTCATCTCCTCAAGATCAGAATTCTTTATGATCTGGATATAAAAAAGTGAAATTTCACTGGTTATAAATGCTCAAGTTAAGAACCAAAGGAAATTAAACATAACAAATTTAACAACGAAAGTAAGCAGTAGGACATCAAGTTTTCAACTGGGAACTGAACTCCAGGACATTATTAGAAGTCGCTGGAGAAAGGATTACAAATTATTTCATCAATGCTTTCGGAGTCTCGTCTACAAATTTGAGCAATCCCCTCAAAATAACTAGTTGCAATGATATTAATGTTAAATGTGGTAGAAGTAACCAAACGAAGATAAAATAGCACTTTGTTTTTTGGAAAAGCAATGACAATAAGGAACATTTCAACTAGAAAGTTAACCAATTATATAATTATTGTTCCCCAGTGCATGTTCATGGGGAGGCAAACCAAATTGTCATTGAATGTTATAGACAATCATTCTATACCCGATACGATAAGTAAATAGGGAAGCAACACTGAGCGAGTAATTCAGGGAATTGGGAACGGCAAAGAAGTAAAATACTGGAATGGGGAAATGTGTAGGCACCAAAATATACATGAGTACATAGAAGCTTTTCATAGCAGGTACATACCTGCAAGCCATAGATTTCAGCTTCCATCTCAGTTATCATAGCATCAGTGATAGACTGCCCCTTATTTTCATCTTCTGCTTTCCCATTCTGCATTGAGGCAGGGATACTCAAACCATCGGAAATTAAATTATTTTGGCAAACTCAAATCAAATATCGGATTAAAGTTACCTCGGAACCAGACGGTGAATATATGCTCCCAGCTTCTGCTGGTCGAGGAGGTAAAATTTCACCTGGAGATGTATCTGTCATATGAGGGCCAGTGGCAGATGAAGATTCCATCCCCGGAATTAAGCTATCAGTCACGTGTACCATGAAATCCTTCTGATGCTGCTCTATGCCTTTATTTTGGGAAATATCACCCAGATCTTGTGTCTCCTCAGAAAATCCTGGAATGCCTGAAGTAAAGTCTTTCTGATCAGGGTAAGATACAAAATCTTCATCAATCAGAGATATTTCTCTCCTATGCGAGTTTTCATAAACTGCACTTGGGAACATGTTGAAATTATTCTGGCATGCACCAGAATGCAGAAGAGGAGACTCATTAGAAACTGGGTCATCGGTAAAATCACACAGTAAATCAGTCGAAATATTTGTAGCAGTAGGCTCTTGTTTGGAAACTGGAAATGTGGCAGCAACTTCTAACTTGCTTCCCCATGATAGTTTATCTACATATTCTTCGGTTTTAATCGACCGGTCCTGATCATTGGCAGTTCTTTGGCCATTGACCGTAATCTCTAATGGGGACTCACGCAGCTGAATATTTGGGCCAGTCGCTTCATCGACCGAAGGTCTATGTTTAACCTCTGGTGATATAGAACCCATGGTAACAGATATTGGTAACTCGTGGGGTGGATTTTTAATGGAGAGGACAGAAAATGGGTCCAAACTGATGCTTGTTGCTTCACTAAGGGACTCCACAGAAGAAACAGGAAGCTTATTTTTTGAAATTTTCCCATCCGAATGTGGAAGAAAGGCTTCATCTAATTCATTCAACATTACCTGACCGGAAGAATTTTCAACATCATGGTTTCGTAACATCGAGTCTTTTCGTAGCACATCTTTCCTCGATTGATATTTCTCATCAATGTTGTCAGAAACTTGTTGAGCATATCCATTTCTCATCACCAAGTTGGAGCCAAAAGATAAACTGAGGAAATCAGTTCTTCCCATGTGGACAGGAGAATCATCAATCTCAAAATTCTGAGGCAGCTGCAGAGGTTTTCCTTGCAAACCAAACGACACCATTACTGTAGACAGTTGTGGTTCGGCAAAATCCGAAAGGGAAGATGGACTTAATCCTTCTTGTGAGCTGTACATGGATGCCCCTGGATTATATTCCTGCAGCTTTGAATCAGAAAAAGATTGTGGTATTCCATGCTGAGAACTTCCAGGATCACTGGATCCAGACAAAACACCAAATGGGCCTTCAGAGCGCAAGCCAGGGTTTTCAGAATGAAAAACCCGTTCCTTGAGCATCGAGTTCCGACGAGAGTATTTGTCAACGTTATCGTCATATTTATTGAAACCAGGAGAAACTACAAATTCTGTTGCCGATCTGGGGTCTGTTCCGATTGCCTTGATTGGCTGACTGCAATCGATTTTATTAGGAATGCAACAATTTCTTGAGGTTTCTTCTTCACGAGCAGGATGATAGTAACCTGAGACAATGAAGCTATCATTGTGTGGAGGCAATTGGGCGGTGCTCAATGAGCAGTTGGTTTCATCAAGACCAGCAAGTCGGGACTCTTTATATAGAGATGTATACTCACTTCTTTCTTCTCCCTGGCGATCTGTTCCTGGAAAGAGAGGAGGAGGCTGTGCGGAAGAATTGACCGGAATGTCAGATTCTTTAGTAAATGTTTTTGGCTGAACTTTATCACCCGCTAAAAGTTGTTCATGATTTCTTGGTGCACCAAGGTCTCCCATGCCATTCAAAGCGACAACATACTGATAATCAGGATTATCTTTCTGAACAATACTGGTATCAAGAGGGCATGTATTTTCAGATTCACTCAAAGGAATCAAAAAAATCCTTAGCCGTTGGGATCCCCCAAGTTTCTCAACAGCCTGATATTCCTCTATCATATTTTGGAGATCCTCATCGGAGGAAACAGATATAAGGGCATCTAGGTCTTCACCAGGAAGCTGGTACTTGATTGAGTGGGGTACCTTACAGATTTCTGAAGTTTTCTTTAGCAGCTCATCCCACAATAGATTATTACGGATGGATATTATACGAGTGTCTCCTCCTATGTATCTGAGCTTCCCATCACGGGGCCGGGGCAAGATTTTTCCACCAAAGCTGCACAGGAATTTCATCTTGCCACATCGTGAGCCCTCAGAAGCTCCTAACCCATGAGCTTGAGAGGATACAAAATCATTCAAGGGTGGGGCACTAGATCTTACAGAGGCTGAGTCAAAGTTCATTTCTCCATTTGCTCTCCCTGACCCAAGACCAAAATCACCATTTTCCTCATGGTATATGTAAGATGGACTAGCATAAGCCCCTTTTTCAAGATCAGCTGTAGATCCTCTAGCAGAAGCAAATTCCATAATATCAGATCCCAATTCAGAATCCATCCTTTTCAAACCGAGAATTCTTGCTATTTCTTCATATCCCATATGCCCATTTTGATTTTCGAGGAACCCATTTCTCTGCTTATGATTCGAGGACACATGAAGCAGATTGGTTACCTTCTCTGAAGGAAGACAATTTTCACTTTCACCTATCTGTGTAGGCATATTATTATCTACTTTCTTCCCCATGAACCCATCTTTCAAATGCACTAAGTTTGAACCTGAATTATCCATTTACCGATATAGACCCGGTCTTTCGCTCTTAAGCTGGAAGAGGCTATGAACTTTGCAACCAGAGACCCCTCATGTCTTCAAACACATAAACCCCTGGTTCAAAAATCAAAATGCTATCTCGCAAAGACTTTCTTAACTAAATAGCCGATAAAGGCCAATTTAAAAACAGTGACACTTGAATTACAATTACTAAAGTGCCCAAATCTCAACACCGCACGTTAATCATATGCATCTATCTAAAGTATTAGCTTGCCTCATCATCCGAAACAACAACCTGAAATATTGCAGCAGTTGTGAGGAAATGAATCTATATATCAATCATGGAATGTTAATGTTATGAACCACCGATAGCCAAGTCCTCTTGTAAAATTCGTATTCATATGTAAAATTCTACCTGAAGAACCATATCAAAGGTCATAACTAAGTTCACGATAGTAAAATTCGTGGACGGACCTCTGAATGTGCTAGGGGGTTACAGCCTCACAATTTTTAGTGTCAAAATTTTTAGTGTAAAATATTTTATTTATAATATAGTGTTAAATTTTCAATGTATTTTTTTT
>MKEJ01093215.1:0-10342 GCA_001753735.1 Embelia ribes
AAGCGTTATTCCTTACCAATCATTCAAAATTTAGTGAATAAATAATATTATTTTATGTTAATAAGTTTTGAAAATATAATTGTATTTGATAAAGATGCAATTTTTATGATTAGTTACGAAAAAAATAATAAAATATATTTCATTTCGTATATTAAAGTTGGAATAAAAAAATATGTTGTCAAAATTTTCACATACTACAAATAATTTATTAAAAATAATGAAAATAACGTTAGTACTTGTCAATTATTCATAATTTAGTAAAAAAAAAAAAATAGATTAGATTTAATTCCCAATTGGTTTAGTTTCATACTTAGGATTGTTTCCTTTATTTTTTTTAATTATGTTTTCTCGTATATCTACCTCTGTTATTATTATTCTAAAATTGAAAACAATAAGAATTATTATTATTATTATTATTTTTATTTAACTATAATTATTTTTGAATAAAAAAATACTAATAGTAATTTAAATTCAATTTATAATAATTTATTTTTTAATTACATTAATTAATGTAAATTGCAATGGAAAAAAAAATTGTACCAAGGAATTCCCCTCAAAGGTACCTTCAATATTTCATTGGGTACAATGATATATTCAAATACTTCATCCATCATTATTAGTTTTAACTTTTTGGGACAAATTGTCAATTAGAAATGTTGTCGTTCTATAATGGGCCCCTTTGAAATATCTTAATATGGAATCTAGTGACTGACCGAATTTTTATATGTGAATATTTAGTACTATATCTAATATTCGGAGGTTGTCCAATATATACAAATTAATTGCTAGAGACTACTTTTGATTCTCTGTGACCTATTAATTGACAAATATATTGGGTGAATGCCATTATTCACTATTCAGTTGCTGTCCCATGACATGATTATATTTATTTTATTGAGAGTTCCATATTTTACGTTTCTTTTTATAATTATCACACCACTTTCGGTTTAGTGTTTAATTTGGTAAATTAAGTGCACAAACCGGTCGCAAAGTATGTTAATGGAGTTTCTAATCAAAGAAGATAAAAATTGGTTGGATATTTGGTCTGTCACATTATTTATTATATGATTTAAAGTTGTTTATACAAAAATTAATTTGGTCTGTCACATTATTTATTATATGACTTAAAAGAGCCTATGTTGCATAACCATTAATTTTAAAAAATAGGAATTTCAAACTTCAATTGATTAGGATGGAATTGAGAAGAAGCGTAGCAAATTTGGTTAACTCTAAGATAAGCTGTATTCATTTTAATTATATCATATAAGATATTTTACATATAAACAAACATATCCTCAATGTTGGTAGTCTCATAAAAAATAACTTTACAAAATCATAAGATCCTTTTCAAAATTCTCTTGGGGGCTTGGTAATATGTATTATTTTTTATTTTTTTAAAGTTATTTGTTTGCTAAAAAAAGCTGAAACAAAAGCAAGAACTAAATTTTATTTTATTTTTTAAAAATTTGTCAATTTTTATTTATGATAAAAAATTACTTTAAGAACGTTTTCAACATGAAAAATTTTCCATTATAAATAACAGCGATTCTGTTGAAAAAATATTTAAAACCAAAATTATTTTCTTAAAAGTTCAAAATCAGATGTGCATATTTAAATCACAACTTTATGTTTTTTCACCCTCAAATCAAACACAATGTTGCAGCTTATTTTGAGTTTGCCTTTTTTTCATTATCCATTTGAGTGGAGTAGTACTTTTTTTTTCATCAAAGAAGCTGGTGTCTAAAAATCCCCAAATATTTTTCAAAAACTTTACACAGATTTGGTCGATGATTATAAATATCCAGCTAAATAGACAAAAAAAAAAAAAAAAAAAATGCTAAAACGAAAAAGCATAAAACGCAAAAAAAAAAAAAAAAAAAGAGAACCCAACATTTACACCTTATAGCACTGCAGTTCTATTATGCATCGCTAAGGACCTGTTTACTGACATTTATGTTTTCCAGTGTATGTTTATATGTTTTTCAAGTTTTATTTTTATGTGAAATAAAATAAAAGTTGTTTACGACATAATTTTGTTTGTTTTTTTTTCGTCAGAAACAAAAAACATAAAAAATCAAGTTCATTCCTGTAGTTAAAAAAATCCATCATCCCCTTTCAGATCTATATACCAATCCATCAACAAAGAACTTGTCCTTTTCTCAAATCCCTCATTTAGGGATTGAAAAAAAAAAAATCTTAAAATAATTTTCGTCAACAATTATACTCATTGACCATCATGAGAGAAAGAAAGAGACAGAGCTAGCGGATGAAGAGATACAAATAAATATGGGGATATTTGAGATATTAATTAAAAGCACATTGACAAGGAGACGTGGATCAGGAAGGTGCAGGTCATGACTGGAGAAGGTTGCGCGAGAGAAATCATCTGCATTTGCAACTGATGGAGAGAGAGAGCCAGATGTTTGGTGGAGAAAAATTATCAGAGTGGAATCGTGCTTTTTTTTTGTCTTTTTTGTTCATTTTTACACAACAAATAAACACTACCGAGTTTATTGAACATAATTTATTTTCAGCTTTTTGAGAATTTGGAAGTATATATAGGGATAAATATTTGTAACTTGGTCTAAAATATTGATTTTTTACCTGAAGTCACAAAGAAACAAGCTTGCCTTCCAAGATTGCCCTTAGCCTTTATACCAACTACCCAATCGTCTTCTGGAATTTAAGTTGATGGAGATTTCACATCAAGTTGGCTTTTTTGATCTTCTTTTGGAGGAAACTTGATGTTTGGTAAAGGTTCATATTGCGTGATCCATGAGTCGTGTAAAGTGAGATGGTGTCCAATTTATGTTAGTTGTTTATAGAACTTGTAAAACTGAAACTTGCAGAGGAAAAATATAGAATAGGAGAATTTTGAGATAAAATGGTAGAGCATTCGCATCAGATGATGGCATATTTTAGCTACTTTTGCTACACAATTTACAGAAAAAGGCTAAACATAGGTAACATCATATTCGTAAGTCAGATCAAAGTGAATTAATTTTATGCTGAATTAATAGCAATAAAATATCATATGTATTATTTTTGCATTAAGAATCATGCATGTGTGATACCATGTAAGTAGAGTAAATATTATATTTGAGTAATTTTGAGCATACCCAATAGAGTTGTCTCCATCTCTATGTATAGTGATACAGCAGAATATTTACAACTAATGAGAATCAATCACTGTCATGATTCTCCCCAATCTTTCCTAATACTAATATAAATGTGTTAAATCATATACTACCATATTATGAATATATTCTAATACTATCATATTACGAATATATTTAAACACAAGCAAATGTCCCATACTCTCCAGAAAAAAAAACAATGAATAAAAATTTTTATCCACATATATACATGCAGTGAAGCAGACCTTTGATTAACGATTTATAACTTATGTTATACCAGAAAATGTGTCGTGCTATGCTATCTTGGAAAAAAGAAGAATGAATTAAAAAAATCCCATCAACAAATGTGTCGTTCTATCTAGGATGAAGCAGTGATTTATCCTTGACGAACGAGTATTCCTTTCTCTCCTCTCTTTCTCTCCTTACAGCTTATATTCCCCATCACTTTTATTCCCCTTCGCTTAAATTGCATATCTTCAAGCCTAGAATTGCTTTATTCATGATAACTTGAAAAAATCTTAAAACTATTATGTGCGTATAGAAACTTTAAAAGAATCTTTAAAATATTATGTGCAAGTAAAACAACTATTAGCTGACAGATATTACCAAACTAACAAATCAAATCATACCAGGGTGTAAAGCAGGGCAGGCGCTCTATGAAGCCTGGAAATTAGCATGAACCTGGACAAGTATCATCAAATTTAAAAAGGTTGACATAACTGTAAACAACATTAGACTTAATAAGAAGGTAACAGATACACCGGCCTCAGAAATCAAGAAACTAATAAAGTGGGAGGAACCAGGACAGCAGGTTAAAATATATGAAGAGAATAGTAAAGCGTGAAAGAGCAACAAGCAAGCAAGAGTCAAGAGTAGTAGCATGTATAATAAACTTTTGGAATCTCTTCCAGAATGAAACAAAACTGAACAAATACCAGAGTTACTCATGTAGCAAACTCTTAATATCTACTAACATAGGGACAAGTGAGATCATAATAAGTCACCGTCCAAAGGTCAACTGGCCGCAAAATGGTGAAATATGTTTCCCCAGATAAAGCCAAACAAAATTCATACCCTCTGTGTAGACCACTCGTTTTATCAACTGTGTCCATGGCTTCCCACAGGAGAGTGACCGGAACCCAATGTGGAGGATATTTAAAACGAGCAACATCCAAAATCAGAGCCATATCCTTTCCAGCATGGTAACCACCAATGGGTGAAAAGTGGCCACTTCCAGTCTAAAATAGAAAATAGAGAGATACATTCAGAAAATATCATAAAAGGAGGAGGAAGTTGGAGAAAATTTTAATCACCAACTTATCGTTTTGGATAAACAATAGAATGATTCGAACATTTATTAAGCTTGCGAAAAATATAGATTAATCCATAAAATTATAGAATTTGTACATTACAAGGTACTGACATAATCACAATATCACATAACTCACTGCATAAAGCTAGAAATATCTCGTTTTAACTCACTCCCTAATCAACCAGCTTATATGCAATCATACTTGAGGATAGCATCTCAATAAACCGTGCCAAATGATTCCAAAACAAAACTTTCTTACATAAACGCTTACAGAAAGCGATGCATCCAAACTACATGGTTAATGAAAATGAAAGAGGTTCACCATTCACCACCCTTTGTTATGATTCCAATGCAATTACTGCATCAATTTTTATCAGTTTTGTAAATTGTTTGTGTAGCATTTTTAATTTTTATTTTTTTGATAGAGGACAAATAGAACAAAAAAGCGCATTCAAGTCAGAAGACAGTAATTTTAGTAACAAATAAACTCCTAAGTTAATTGCAAGCCCACTTCTTCCTTACTTTTCGGGAATCTCACAAGCACGAGTAGTTTTGAGGTTTAGTCATGTAGAAATTCTTAAATATCCCAAGAAAACACATGCATTGGAAGAACCTTCCCTCTTGTTAATATGTACATACCACGAGTAAGAACGCATTAAAAGAACTTGACTAGATGCAGAGAAGCCTCAGCAAAAGTACATTTTCTTTCCCCAATAGCAAATCCAATAATAGTCCAATATAATCCAGAAATGGGAAATATTTGCGAAAAAGAGCAAAGCTAGGTTCAAATTTGCTAATTTATATATTCTCATCACTCACAACGTCCTACTGTTAGATCCTACTGTTAGATAAGACGCAAGCTTCTTAGGCATTCAAAACCTCATATAATAATTGTAATGCACTTGATCCTAGGGTTATAAAACATGGTCAAACTCACAATCTTCTTCTATTTGTTCCTTTTACTTCCAAGAACAATAACTGAGAAATGCGAGTCACTTTCACATATATAGGCATAATAGATGTCAAAATATATTATAGAAGAGGCGATATCATCAAAGGCTAGATATGAGGAGCACATATAAATCCACAAAAAGAATGAGCAATAACCAGATAAACATATGTTGCTAGCTTGCTCAATACCTGGTTAAATTTGCGTCTATCATATGATGATATCACATGACAATCATCTCTAGCAGTACAAGCAATGATGAATTTACGAAAATCATCAAGTGTGCTCTGATTTGTGCGAAAAGCATCAACTTTAGCCCCAGCACAGTGGGCCAAGCATACAACCTTCCCAAATGAAATGCCTTCGGCTTTAACTTTCTCCAAAGGCTCGCAACAATCCAACATAGATTCATCAAACCATCTCCACGGTCCTTCATAGTGAACCACAACACAACCAATTTAGAAATTAAGCTGTGCAGGAAAAAAAGACCAAGAAGAACAGCAAAAGACAGGATATTGGTGGCATCTTTTAGAATAAGTGAGCAGGTCCTGTTCTTGCACATAACACGGAACCTAAATTCAAGCTGCACTCTAGATGCAAATACCACATAAATTAAGGATGAGAAGAACAACCAAATAAGTTCAACATGTCCAAAAACTTGTAACACCGTAGTCCTACCATAACAGTTTTTCATTAAGTTGAAAGATTATGCTTTGTTAGGTTTGAAACACTAACTGGTGGATTCAAGTGTGAAACTGTTATACTCACTCCATCCAACTTATCTAGTCCCTATTACTATTTTGGGATGTCTAAAATTGTTGTCCACTTTCAAAAATAGATTCCACTACATTTAATAACTTATAAAGGGTAACAATAGCAATTAATGCATGGACACTCATTTATTGATGTCCTTGATAATAAGTTCGGTTTTTCGTAGAGGGCAAAACAAATTGGATGGAGTGAATAACATTTATGCTCAGAACACAAAGTCACAGTAATATTATCCAAATTGATTTAGCCGGACTCGTTTGTATATATATCCGTCAAGATGTGAAGTCTTCAAACATATCTATAAGGATGTAAGTACAAAGATAAAACCGGGCTTTTGCTAGAAACTTCACCAGACTCGAGCAGTTTGAATTCCCCACCTTAAAAATTGGTATTAAGCATTCCTTAGTCTAACAACCATAACTCTTGTCTTTCTAATTTTAATAAAGAGACAGAACACTGACAGAAAGGAGGTGGTTATGCATGCAAACAATCTCATGGCAACCACATGTATGCACCTAGTTCATGATGACAATAAAACACAATGACATGAAGCAAACCCCAACATATTTTCCGATTTAGTAATAGAATTGGCACTTGCAACCACATTGGCACATTATTGAGAACTAGGAAAAAACCAACGTGATGTAAATATTTATCATAAGAAACGCGCATTGCCAACAGTCCTTCAAAATAGAGACAAGTCCACTCATTTGCCATCATAAAAATTATAACAATCACCTTTCCATTTTCTTCCGGGATCAATAGCAAGGGCATTCAAAACCATGGAAAGGCTGGCTAAACCACAGTATGCAGGCTCTGATTGAGTTTGGAAGTAAGATATCAGCTTGAAAAACCCTTCCATTGCACCACTTTGAAAGGCTTCCGAAAAGAGTTGCTGCATTCCCACAATGAGACAGATGGTAATAATTAAGGATAAAAAGAAGATAACCATTTATTTTTACTAATTTGAAGCTGGTGATAATGCTTGAAATCAAGGTAGCATATATAAAAGCACCCAAGAGGACTAAAACAAATATTAATAAATTTTGAAGGAATAGCCTTAAAATAAAAAAGAGGTTTTTGAAATTATCTAGGGGACTTCCACTGCCAATAATAAAACCTTCAAGACATTACAAGAGTAGAGGTCATTTAGGGTCCTTCACTTTGTTTCTACAATATAAATGTGTAATGTGCAATTATACTTAATAAGCATGGTAAGCCTATGAGGATTGAAGAAGTGATTAAATTGAGTGCAAAGAAACAAAAAGAACAAAAAACCCTGAAAATAGTATTATATATATATATATGTACAACCCAGTACATAAAGCTCTTGCATTGCGAGATCTGGAAGGGTGGATGTGATGTACGCAGTCTTACCCCTGTTTCCAGAGAGGTTGTTTTCAAGGGGACAAACACATGACCCACAAGTCACAATGGTGTGCATGGCCCTAACCCATATAATTCAAATTAGAGGTTTAAAATCTTAAGCATATTCTTCCAGTTACCTAATACTGAGAAGAACTTCTAAGATTCTAACCACCCCTCAAACTATGAATAGGATCCTACAACTAACAATATGGTAAAGTCTCAGTGACATCAATGACATTGTTAAAACATTATAGGAGATTGTCTAAGAAGTTTGTAACTAGTTTCTACATACATAGACAACCCATACTATGCCAACCACAACCAAAAACAGAATCCCAGGAAGCTTACCCTACTCCAGAATACATCACACCATGTATAAAAACATTAACATTGGTATAAATATATATCATATTACTGATAACAAACTGCTGCACATCCACATATACCAGTAGATATCTATAACAAAGACAGTATCAATTATAAGCAGTGTTGTTAAAGTCACTTCAGGCGCTAGCCTACGTGCTTATGTGGAGGGCATCATATGGTCACTAAGAAGACGCTGCTTAGACGAACGCCTAGAGCTGAGGTGTTATACTAAGGCGAGCTCCTCACTCACACCGTGGCATGTCTTCACTTTTTTGGTTTAATTTTTGGTATATATTCTTTTTTTGTAACAAATTTTTACATCGGAATCATCCAAAATCTCTTGTCAAGGAAAGTATCACTGATACAAAAAGGTCGCAATTAGTATGTAAAACCAACTTCCCACACCTATAACAAAAACCTAATTCTCCCAAATACATCAAAAAGATAAGAAT
Organism: Embelia ribes; assembly: GCA_001753735.1. NCBI lineage: Eukaryota > Viridiplantae > Streptophyta > Magnoliopsida > Ericales > Primulaceae > Embelia > Embelia ribes. The sequence continues at coordinate 8,356 of MKEJ01093215.1, forward strand.
TTGAGGATTATGCAATTCTGCCAAAAAATTACCACCTTGCTCTACTTAGGCGAGCTTCAAGAGTCTTAGGCATAAGCGGTCTTGATGTCACGGCTCGTGCTTTTAACGATATTTATTTCATATTCATCACTTGTTGTAATCATTCATCGGCAAAATGGGGAATCGAATCACCGACCACCTCATGCTCTAGAACCCAACATCTACTTACAGAATAGCCATACTGCATATCAATGATCGCCCCTACACATTAATACACCCAACCACGGTGAAAGAATTACCCATCCTTTTCCAATTACAACCCTATATTAGATATATGGCCCATTACCACGAGGGCATTCACACCGGTGCCTTTAAAATGAGTCTTTGTTCTAAATTTTAGGGATTAAAGCCAAGATGATGTTAGTATTCAATTACCGAACGGATTTGCTAAGTGATCCCTTGAATATAGGTTACTTTAAGGTGTGAGGTGTGGGCTCTTCTCGACCTCTATTATAAGGTTTAGTTGATTGCATCTTTTAAGCCAAAAAACTAGTTTTTTTGTTGAAGGTAAAATCAGGATAAATCCAACTTAAAGCTTCCTTCTTTAGGGTTTGTTTGGTTGCATCTTTTCCAACTACTCTATAAAAAATGTCAACTCCATGAAATATTTCACACAATTTTTATTTCAAGTTTGTTCTTTATCTTATTTATTTGTAAAAAAAAGTCATTACACGCAAAACTGTAAATTAATTAGTTTTAACTTATATATTTTTTGTTAAGAGATAATACTTCATCAATAAAGATTTAGTTTGATAATTATCAAAAAACAAAACTAAAATAATTTAAAAGAAAAAAAAAACAAAACATAAGGAATTATAACTTACAATTGCTCACGTATCTATCAAACTTAATAAAAATATTTAAATATCATATTAATTCTCAAGAGTACAAATTAGTGCAACGAGTTTGTAGAGGTATCTCGAAATTTCTATATGTTGCATTCTTAAAATTCCGATAAATGATAATTAAAATAGTAATATTTTTATTAAAAATTACTCGAAATAATTTTAGTTTTTACTCCTATGTTGGTATGCAATATTTTGTTAAATAGTACTCCCTCAATTCCTTTTTAATTATCATTTTAGGTTATAGCACATGAATTAAAAACTCATTAATTGGCCTTAATTATATAGAAAATAAAAAATATTTTACTCTACTACTTTTCATTAAATACTCAAAACATTCCACTCTAATCCATTATAGGGGTAAAATTAGAAAACAAATAATTAATACTTTATTGATTTTCTAAATAAACACTTAAAAATGAATTAAAAAGAATTTGACAATTAAAAAGAAATGGAGATAGTATATTTATAAATCACATGCAAAACACTTGCACCTCTACTAGTAAATAAAAAAGATAATTTTTTTTAATGAAAAATTTTTGATATATCCTCTTAAAACTTGCATCTTATTTAGGATAAAATAATAAATAATATCAGCTTAAAAACTGTGGTCAAATTCAGTCCAACTTTAAAAAAAAATTGATAGATACATTTTAAAACTTGCATCTTATTTAGGATAAAATAATAAATAATATCAGTTTAAAAACTGTGGTCAAATTCAGTCCAGCTTTAAAACAAAATGGTTAAAAAGCTGCAACCAACAATCACTTATTACAAATGGCAAATAATCTCATTTAAAAGTTATGCAACTAAATACAGCTTTTTATTAAAATAGGGGGAAAAACCGTGGGAATGCCCCGAATAAACAACTGCGAAGTCCACTAATTCAATACAAGAAACACAAGACCTAACTGTTCAGCAAGCTGAAAACGGAGAGAGAGAGAGAGAGAGACCTTTCCTTCAGGGGAAGCGAAATCAACGGCGGGTGGCGATGGTAGAATTCTCCGGTACAGCCCCGCCATCGCCATTCCACCTATTCACCTCCGCAGCTAGGGTTTCGCAGCAAAAAATGACCTTTCTAAAAGAGATATATATATATATAT
>MKEJ01093232.1:0-10343 GCA_001753735.1 Embelia ribes
AAAGCACGTATAAGCTATACCCGGGTGACAATTACTTACAGGTGCTTGTTCCGGAATTCTCTTATGTTAATTGTTCGTACTTCACCCGTTATCTCTTCTCCAACATATACTGGCAGTTTAAATTGTAAGCTCTGTGAAACGTACACAGCTCCAGGCTTCGAGAGATTAAAAAGAGAAAATTATTAGATGAGGGCGACTCGATATGCATCACTTGAACAACAGACTCGAGAAGGATCAAAGACAACCCGTCATATATGTAGAAAAAGGTTAAAAGTGCTTCAAGGAACTGAGTTCCATGATCATTGATTCTAACTATGATAAGTTTATAAATGGAGATCCACACATCCACTAATAGGGGAAAATGAAAATAAACAAGTAACTCTTATCTTGGACAACTTTTCTAAAAAAATTTACATTCTCCATGTTTATATATGTGGAAACTACTGCAAACACATTTTGAGTCATGACATAAACAACGAAAGCTATAAGAGATTCTACAAGTGTCCTTACAAAACGAGACGCTATGATCCTTGGAAATAGTGACGCAACAAGCATGCCAGGAACAAGTCGGTCTTCAAATCCTGCATTTTGGGCAGACTCGAGGTCAAAGTGCAGAGGATTTGAGTCGTGAGTTAGCTTTGCATATTCGAGAATATCTGAATTAGAGTATATTCTTGCTTGATTTAAAATATCCCCACTTTTAAGGATAGTTGCAGATATCGAAGAAAATCTCGACGAAGGAGTAAAGACTGAAAAAATGCTCCTCATAAGCTTTTTCTTTAATAGTGTATTCTTCAAGGTGATGAAGCTGAAACATAAATAATTTTCAGCACGCATCAATTTCACAACAGATAATAGCATAAGGATGTTTGGTATCAAAAAACAGAAACAAGCTGTGCCAAAACAGGCAGAGAAAGTAGATGTTTACACCCAATATTTTCATAGATATTAAATTTGTTAAATTAAATTAAATAAAGCCTAAGGAAATGTTAAGATTTAATTTAAATTGGTGGTCTTTATATTGACTCAGGATAAAAGGGTTAATTAGAAATTTGATTTATTAGTTTATCATAAATTAATTTCTGAATTATAAGACATAGCATATTATGTTATCATATTTGCCTATAAAACAAATTAAAATATTTAGTGATAATAACCTATAAAAGGAAAAAATCTGTGCAGTTTCAAACAAGTCTCCAAAAAGTTTTTTTCTTTAAAAAAAAAAAGCAGACAAATTTAGCTGCCAAAATCTAATCTGAACATAAAGAGATAACCTAACCTCTTTCTTTGGATTAGCAACAATTATCAATGCAAAAGAACCCTAATCAAACCAATTTCAACACGAGAGATCAAAACTTAGTGATGCTAAATCTTATTTCCAAAAGACGCATAACCTTAAGTTGGAAATTGCCCAATATTTCTCATTTTAAGTCCCAATTCCGTCCAATGCCTACGAAAAGAAAGATCAATATTGTTTTTTTCTTCCAACGATGTAAGAAGAATCGTAGCCAAGCGCACAACAAAAGACACAATTCTTATACTTGCACTGAAAATATTGGCAAAAATAGAGCTGTATTATTCAGTTCGCTAAGGGAATCCCCACCAGAGTATCTAATTGTCTCTCCCTATCCCTAAACAGTTCTCCCCTATAATAAGTGTTTGAATTCTCCAAATAGGTTGGGGAGCTACAATTCTCGCCTTGAATAAGGGGACAACTATTCATCCATCCCCAATCAATCAAGAGATATTTTATTTAAGCTATTACACACACACAAACACACACACACACACACACACACACACACATAACCTTTATCAGCCTCCGAAAGGAGACCAGCTAGAGGCGAGATGGAGAGGCAGAACCGGGAATAGAGAGGCCTGATTTTGGGAGAAACAGGCAAATTGTATTTTCTTTTCACGTTTCTTTTTGTAACCAAAATGGGCTCATTATTATCTTCATGGCCCCAATAATCCATTATTGGCCCATTTAATAGTAGAAGGTGATATACTTAAAGACTATATCCATTGTTCACGCATTCATATCATGTTAGTGAATTGAAAATTGAATTCATCGTTGTTCCCTTAAAATGCAATTTAAGGGGGGCATATTTCAATACCAAGTGCGAAATTTATTATATGCATTTATTCTGGGGAACTCGATGATAAAAATAGTTGAGTATTATTGTCCCAAGATTTGTGAACAATGTATTTCAATTATTTTGATGATAACAAATAATATAAAAAAATTAGCAAAGTAAAGTCTTCATAGTGGATTAATGTTTCAAATGAGTTTATGAAAGAGTAATAGGTAACGAGGACAAAATTGAAGTGCTATAAAGGTTGATATTCAAAGAGCTAAGATTATCGAAAATTCGATGATAAGAGTAGAGATTGAAAAGTCAAGAAGTATCCAGAATCAAATTGCAAGTTTGAATAACGAAGATTAGCCAAAAAATGCTCAAACAATTTTCAAAAATCATAGAACTCGCTCAGAAAGATGTTGGAATCAATCAAGAGAAGAATAAGCTCAAAACTGGATCGAAAACTTGATCAAGGCATAAAACTGGCTGAGAATCCTTCTCGAATCGTCTAGGAGACCCTTTAGGTTTGATTAGCTAGAGGTAAAGTTTATGCAAATATAGATCCTGCCAGAAGACCTTCTCATATCGGTTGGGGATGTTTTAGATCCGACCAGCTGATGATAATTCAAAAGTGACGTGTTTATAGATTTGATATCTACAAAAAGAATAATACACACCAATGTATTAAAAGAAAGAGATCACCACTGCCAACTTCCAAAATATATTCTCATCATCTTCGTCACACAAACATTTGATCAAATCAATCTCCATATTTATAACCTTTGGTGTGAGATAAAATAATCATTGTGCAATTCGATATGTAATTTTTTTTTGTAAGAATTGTTGTTAGATTGAGAATTTTATTGTCATATTCAAACTCAAACTCAATCTTATAAGGGTTCTACCAATTTTGTAAATAAGTGGTTTATAAATTATTAAGGTAGAACCGCTTTGAAAAGCATCTACAAACCTACTTGTGTACAATTTGAGTAGCACCCGCACGCTTACTTGTTTACGGTTTGAGTATCACCTGCAAATTTATTAGGAACGATTGGCAAGCTATTCATTGTAATAGTTGAATAGCACCAACAAACTATTCGGTTAAAGGTCCACTAGCCATCTTGTAACTTTGGTTAATAAAGAAGCCAATGGAATCTTAGAAACTGTACTCATGTATCACATTAATATTTGGTTGAACTTGTATAAAAATCTTGTGTAATGTATTCTTCTCTATTTACTTTTTATCTTTTGCATTTTTATTATTAATAGATAGTATTGCATAAATTTTTTGAAAGAAAAACTTGAATGAAAAATATTTTAAATAAGCATTTTTTATTGAAAATCCAATTCAACTCTCTCTCTTGGTTTTCTATTTGGGCATCGATAATTGATTCTAACTATGATGAGTTCATACATGAAGATCCACACATCACTAAAGGGGCGGAAAAATGAAAACAAAGAAGTAACTCTCATCTAAGATAAACGTTTCAAACAAGATTTTATTTTCAGTATTTATAAGTATAAATATGGAAATGCCATATGTACTTTTTAATTCATGACATAAACAAAAAGGCCACAATATGAGATCCTACAAGCGTTTACTCACAAAATGAGAAGCGATAATCCTTGGAAATAGTGATGCAACAAGCATGCCGGGAACAAGTCAGTCTTCAAATCCAGCACTCAGGACGGACTCGAGGTCAAAATGCAAAGGATTTGAGCCATGGGTTGGCTTCGAATATTCAAGATGATGAAGCTGAAACATAAATAATTTTCAGCACGCATCAATTTCACAACAGATAATAGCATAAGGATGTTTGGTATCAAAAAACAGAAACAAGCTGTGCCAAAACAGGCAGAGAAAGTAGATGTTTACACCCAATATTTTCATAGATATTAAATTTATTAATTTAAATTAATTAAATCATAAGGAAATGTTAAGATTTAATTTAAATTGGTGGTCTTTATATTGACTCAGGATAAAAGGGTTAATTAGAAATTTGATTTATTAGTTTATCATAAATTAATTTCTGAATTATAAGACATAGCATATTATGTTATCATATTTGCCTATAAAACAAATTAAAATATTTAGTGATAATAACCTATAAAAGGAAAAAATCTGTGCAGTTTCAAACAAGTCTCCAAAAAGTTTTTTTCTTTAAAAAAAAAAAGCAGACAAATTTAGCTGCCAAAATCTAATCTGAACATAAAGAGATAACCTAACCTCTTTCTTTGGATTAGCAACAATTATCAATGCAAAAGAACCCTAATCAAACCAATTTCAACACGAGAGATCAAAACTTAGTGATGCTAAATCTTATTTCCAAAAGACGCATAACCTTAAGTTGGAAATTGCCCAATATTTCTCATTTTAAGTCCCAATTCCGTCCAATGCCTACGAAAAGAAAGATCAATATTGTTTTTTTCTTCCAACGATGTAAGAAGAATCGTAGCCAAGCGCACAACAAAAGACACAATTCTTATACTTGCACTGAAAATATTGGCAAAAATAGAGCTGTATTATTCAGTTCGCTAAGGGAATCCCCACCAGAGTATCTAATTGTCTCTCCCTATCCCTAAACAGTTCTCCCCTATAATAAGTGTTTGAATTCTCCAAATAGGTTGGGGAGCTACAATTCTCGCCTTGAATAAGGGGACAACTATTCATCCATCCCCAATCAATCAAGAGATATTTTATTTAAGCTATTACACACACACAAACACACACACACACACACACACACACACACATAACCTTTATCAGCCTCCGAAAGGAGACCAGCTAGAGGCGAGATGGAGAGGCAGAACCGGGAATAGAGAGGCCTGATTTTGGGAGAAACAGGCAAATTGTATTTTCTTTTCACGTTTCTTTTTGTAACCAAAATGGGCTCATTATTATCTTCATGGCCCCAATAATCCATTATTGGCCCATTTAATAGTAGAAGGTGATATACTTAAAGACTATATCCATTGTTCACGCATTCATATCATGTTAGTGAATTGAAAATTGAATTCATCGTTGTTCCCTTAAAATGCAATTTAAGGGGGGGTATATTTTATACCAAGTGCGAAATTTATTATATGCATTTATTCTGGGGAACTCGATGATAAAAATAGTTGAGTATTATTGTCCCAAGATTTGTGAAAAATATATTTCAATTATTTTGATGATAACAAATAATATAAAAAAATTAGCAAAGTAAAGTCTTCATAGTGGATTAATGTTTCAAATGAGTTTATGAAAGAGTAATAGGTAACGAGGACAAAATTGAAGTGCTATAAAGGTTGATATTCAAAGAGCTAAGATTATCGAAAATTCGATGATAAGAGTAGAGATTGAAAAGTCAAGAAGTATCCAGAATCAAATTGCAAGTTTGAATAACGAAGATTAGCCAAAAAATGCTCAAACAATTTTCAAAAATCATAGAACTCGCTCAGAAAGATGTTGGAATCAATCAAGAGAAGAATAAGCTCAAAACTGGATCGAAAACTTGATCAAGGCATAAAACTGGCTGAGAATCCTTGATGAATCGTCTAGGAGACCCTTTAGGTTTGATTAGCTAGAGGTAAAGTTTATGCAAATATAGATCCTGCCAGAAGACCTTCTCATATCGGTTGGGGATGTTTTAGATCCGACCAGCTGATGATAATTCAAAAGTGACGTGTTTATAGATTTGATATCTACAAAAAGAATAATACACACCAATGTATTAAAAGAAAGAGACAAGAGATCAACACTTCCAAAATATATTCTCATCATCTTCATCATACAAAGATTTGATCCAATCAACCTCCATATTTATAACCTTTGGTGTGAGATAAAATAATCATTGTGCAATTCGATATGTAATTTTTTTTTGTAAGAATTGTTGTTAGATTGAGAATTTTATTGTCATATTCAAACTCAAACTCAATCTTATAAGGGTTCTACCAATTTTGTAAATAAGTGGTTTATAAATTATTAAGGTAGAACCGCTTTGAAAAGCATCTACAAACCTACTTGTGTACAATTTGAGTAGCACCCGCACGCTTACTTGTTTACGGTTTGAGTATCACCTGCAAATTTATTAGGAACGATTCGCAAGCTATTCATTGTAATAGTTGAATAGCACCAACAAACTATTCGGTTAAAGGTCCACTAGCCATCTTGTAACTTTGGTTAATAAAGAAGCCAATGGAATCTTAGAAACTGTACTCATGTATCACATTAATATTTGGTTGAACTTGTATAAAAATCTTGTGTAATGTATATTTTTCTCTCTACTTTTTATCTTTTGCATTTTTATTATTAATAGATAGTATTGCATAAATTTTTTGAAAGAAAAACTTGAATGAAAAATATTTTAAATAAGCATTTTTTATTGAAAATCCAATTCAACTCTCTCTCTTGGTTTTCTATTTGGGCATCGATAATTGATTCTAACTATGATGAGTTCATACATGAAGATCCACACATCACTAAAGGGGCGGAAAAATGAAAACAAAGAAGTAACTCTCATCTAAGATAAACGTTTCAAACAAGATTTTATTTTCAGTATTTATAAGTATAAATATGGAAATGCCATATGTACTTTTTAATTCATGACATAAACAAAAAGGCCACAATATGAGATCCTACAAGCGTTTACTCACAAAATGAGAAGCGATAATCCTTGGAAATAGTGATGCAACAAGCATGCCGGGAACAAGTCAGTCTTCAAATCCAGCACTCAGGACGGACTCGAGGTCAAAATGCAAAGGATTTGAGCCATGGGTTGGCTTCGAATATTCAAGATGATGAAGCTGAAACATAAATAATTTTCTGCGGAACATGTTGGATAAAGGACATCAGGTATCAAACAACCGCTGGAACATGTTGAGCCAAAACAGGTAGAGAAAGTAGGTGTCATGCTTAGAAGTTGTTCCGGTCACAATTCCGCACGTGCACGAAAGATTAGCTAAGAAATTAACTTTCAGGAATTCTTCTTATGCAAACTCCTACAACCTTTCAAGCTTCAAGAATATTTGAGCTCAAACAAAGCACCAAAAGAAAAAAAGAAAAAAAAGAAAACTAAACTTAGCTCCGAAAATATAACAGAAACATAAAGAAACGACCTCTTTTAAAATAGCAAAACTCGCAAAGATTACTCGCTAAGATTATTCCCAGCAGTGTCTTTATTTTCTTTAGCCAAATGATGATCTTTGCAGCTTTAGAGACTCAGTGAACAATAAAATTTTTCGAAGATCAAAATTTAGCCATGTTAAATCTTCACAACAGATACCTTCGAAAAAAACACTTGTAGCCTAGCTCGAGTACATGTGTCTCAATGGGTGCGTAAGCTTCGTCAATTTTCTGTTGAATAACAAACTGAACTCAAGTTGGAAATAGACAAATCTTTCTCACTTCAAGTCCTAATTCACTCAACTGACCTATGAGGAGAAAGCTCAATATCAGATCCATCGGTGTGATGGGCAGTCTCTGCCCAATACATCTGGTACATTTATTTTAAAATTAGCAGTTGAAATTGAATCAATTTTTCCAAATTGAATTTTGCAAGGGATATGCTCTTTTGATCTCAACCATACATTAAAAAATAGACGGCCTAAATGCACCGGGCAAAAGACTACCTGCCAACAAACCTGTCTCACTCCCTTAATATCTACAGGTTCAATGGATGTAAAACTCATAATCAAGTGCATAACACAAAATACATGTTGTACTTATATTCAAAATGTCACAGTTATTGGAGAAAATAGAGTTGAAGTGAGTGCAGCTAATGGAATAAAATCAAGATTAAAGGTACTCAATAAAATTTAAGCTACAAAAAAGAATTGCATAGGGTATTCATCTAGTGTAACTATTTTCAGCCCCTAAATTTAAATCCCAATACATCAAACTCAATGCTAGAATTGGCTATGAACAGTAGTCTCTAATTCAAGGCCCTTTTTTTGGGCTCAAATATTGTTTTGGATGCAATGGGGGCAAGAGTTCCCTTTTGATTTTAATCCCTAAAATTTAGGATTTAGAATCATTTACGCTGATAGAAGAAAATGACCCCAAATTTGAATATAAATCCAGAATCTGGGGCTCGTTTCTTTTTTTAACCCAAATGGGCTACGTGGAGTAGGCCTCATTGACCCAATCCATTATTGGGCCATAGTAGAAGGTTGAGTGAAGGCCCATTAATGGTAACATTTTTACAAGATTATTTTCTTTGTAGAGCAAATCTACTCGGAAAGAAAGTGAAAGATTAATTACTAATTATTTAACAAGCTAATGACGCACTACTAGAAAAGGAACAATTCCAAAAGGAAGCATTACATAATTATTTAATATATACGTACTATTAGAAAATAAACAAATCGGAAAGGAAACGTTACATAATTCTATTTTATACTTGCAAGATCTGTAATATTAGTAAGAATTATTTACATATATAGTAAGGGAAGAAGTACACCATCATGAGTTATGACCCCTCTAAATATACCAAATTCCACTATTACCACAAAATATCATCTATAAATTACATTTTTTTTCCCAAGGTATTCTCATTTTTCTTTTTGCGACCCATGAGTAATCCTACGAGGTATGATCGAACGGCGTAGCAAAAATTTCTCCAAAAAAATTACTGCATTCATTAAAACTCGAATTCGAGACATAAATTTAAAATGCCCTCGGTCTCTTCCACTATTATTTAATAATTTATCTTGCAATAAAACTTATTAACTTGAATCTTGAAGACCCAACACCACGTGATGTTGGCTCATACTATTGTTTTCATTTGTTTATTAATTATTTTAATTTTCCAACATTTTTTACATACTCTCAGGGACAAGAGAAGGAACATTTTGTCCCCTTTTTGTCCACGAAAAAGAAAAAAAAGTATGTAACTTAAAATTTTCAGATTTTTAAAATGAGAAGAGCAAAAGAATAAATAAATTAATTTTTAAATTGAGTAGTCAATCTAAATTTTAAGCAAAAACATAAAAAAATTGAGCTGAAAAACTGCAATCAATCAGTTCTAATTTTATCCACGGGAAAAACGAATTTATCTTTTACAGTCCATAATTCAATGGTGCAAATCAGTTTAAGATTTAATTGGCATATAGTTATGTTTTTAAATATTCATCTCTTCTTGATGTGCAACAGTGCAAAAATCAATATAAACAATTGTTAAAACAATATAATTGCTTTATATTGTTTTATATACGGGTTATTTTTAAGTTTGTCTTTCATCTTATTTATTTGTAACAAAAGTTATCTTATCTAAAATGGTAAATTAATTATTTTTAACTTGTATATTTCTTATTAAGAGATAATATTATATTTTAAAAATTTTGGACTGATAATTATCACGAAGACAAAATTTAAACAATTTAGAATAAACATATTAAAAAGTTAAGCAATTATAATTTGCAATTGCTCGCATACCTACCAAATTAACAAAATATTTAAATATCTTATTAATTATCAAGAGTACAAATTAATGCTACGAGTTAACGGAAGTATTTTGAAATTTGTATATAATGCATACTTAAAATGCCGATAAATTATATGTACAATACTTTTATATTTTTATTAAAAATTATTTGAGATAATTTATTAAAAATTAATTTTATTTAATATAGATTTTTTTATTAAATAATAAATTTGTCAACTGTATTCAAAGCACATCGTGTGCTAGTTTGGGAAAAAGAATCAAAGGCACCAAATATCACTCCTTAGTTTTCTGTCATCTTTCTAGAGAAACTATTATATATATATATATATACTGGTGCATAATCCCGTGCTTTGCACGGGTCACTATTTTTTTTTTTTGTCACATTGTAAATTCATTTTAGATTAGGTTTAGGCTATTATTTAAATATTTTATGGTGAATTTGTTTGCTTTTTAAAAATTTAATGAATATATGGAATGCAAAATAAATCAGGTTCACAAAAAATCTATTTTGTTAAACCTATTAATTATCATATATTTATATTTTAAATAATACAAATTTAAGAATTAATTTTGCGATATCATAATCGAGTGAAGTTTTTATACATTGCATTACACGAATTGGAATATTAGTGGTATTTAGATGCCCGATACATAGGTCCATTCGTCCCATAAATATATGTTTTTTTTTATTTTTCGTATGTCTCAATATATAAATCTATTTCTTTTTTTAAAAAAATGTGTAGAGAAGTCTTTCATATTATACCCCTATTTAATATTATGATCTTTTATCAATACCAATAACTTTTTACAATATCAAAAAATATTAATAGGGTGGAAT
>MKEJ01093234.1:0-11636 GCA_001753735.1 Embelia ribes
ATAATAAACTACGAGAATAAAAAGAGAATTTAACTACGCAAGTCAATTAATCATATTACATCTACTTCAATCATTTACTCCAATATCAATACTTACGAACGTATCAATTCATGTTCCACTACAGTGTCTTACAAAGCTTAACAATTCAAGTTAGCTTACATACTATAACTATGGAAATGTATTTCATCTATGGGAACGTATCAATTCACATTCAACTACGGTATCAAACATGATCCCATATGGCAAATACTCAAGTTTAAGTTAGAGCGTATTGTCTACCGTACCTCACTTCTCATTAATTAGCGTCCCAAAACCCAACAAAACCCCCCAAAATCTCAAATCATGGGCTTGGGATTTGATCTAACAAAGGAAGACGGAATGGAACAAACTTACAGATGAAAACAATCCTCACAACACAAGGATAAATGAAATTAAATTTATTTCGATAAACGATTTCAAGACAAGTAAAACGAACTAGAGAGTGTATAAAACTTACGTAGAAATGATCTTGATATTCCGAGGATGAAGAATATCCGCTTTTTACCAATATTTGTGCCTTCTAACTAGATGATTAGAGCTCTTAAAAATGGGAGAAAACCTCCCCCTTCTCTCCCCTTTTTGGTATTTATGAAGAAGAAATGTGAATAGGAAAAGTAGAATCAACACTCTCTAAGTCCGATATTGGCTAGTTGGATAGATGCAATTGCATTTGGACTGATCGATCTAACATTTTGGATCAATCCAACAGTTACTTGGATCGATCAATACTTGGATCGATCAGAGCCACTGGAATTTTGAGTCCAAACACCTCAAACCAAAAACTCCAAAGACACTCAGAATCCCTCATGGACATTAATGGAGTGTCTAATAACTTTTGGAATGACATTTGAGTGCCTGAAACTCAATCTACGCGACAATATACGACTATTGGCAAACTCCATCCAAACACCGCATTTCTATGCTAACCGATGCTATATCCACGTCACAAGACTACGCACCATGCACCACGTATACATATATAATGTACGCATGCTGCGCAATAATAACAATATAATGCAACTACGTAATCATATGCGCTACCATCACATCATAAAATACATAATAATAATATTATAATATGCTATATAATATTATCAAAATGCAAAAAATTCATTCGGAATTTTCGGGATGTTACACTCGCAATACCAACTCCACATGTTTCCACACTAATTTTCACACTATGCATTTATGCACTATACTCTACTCTATATCCATAACACCGATACACTAATAAGGAGATGTATAGGGCCAAACAACTACACGTTTCAATACACTATACGCCAACACAATAACACACTTCACAACTCAATCAACACGTTATGCAACTTCGCTCTACACCACGTTATAAATGCACTAATAATATTATAATTGAATATATAATATTATTAAATGCGAAAAATTAATTTTGAATTTTTGGAACGATACATTAAAGGAATTTTGTTTCCTTTCATATATAAATATCTAAAAAAAATGATAGAAATACATTGTTAGTAATTACAAATGAGTTTTTCACGACATTACTGGAGAAAAGTATAAATTCGTAGAAAAGGTCCAGACTGGTTTGTACTATGAAATTTGATAAGTCAAGTTTTTAGAAATTCAAACAAGAATGAGATTTGATTGGTAGCAGACTTGGGATAGTGAGCAATTTCAAACTTCATTATTGGGACCACTGTGGATGTTCCGACTTGCCTATACGACCCATTTACTGTTGAATTGACCAACCCACTACAGTGTTCTTATGTAAAGTTTCAAATTTCAAATAATCCCCTTATACGGATGCTCTTAGAGAAAAATAATAATAATAATAAAAAATTGGCCCTATATAAATTAAAGAATCTCCAAATCTAAATTATGGGTCCCCCATCGGTAACTATCGAGGAGTTTTGAGTTTGCCAATGGTTGAGCCACGAGCTTTACTCTTGTGTTATGTTTTCTACCTTAGGTTTAGAGTTGCGAAATTTTATTTTTCAGGCCTAGTGTATTTTCATAATTTTCATTGCTTCTCATGATGCGAATTCATCAGTGATAAAAAAAAAAATTTTTTGTAGCCTAGTCTTTTGGACTTAACAAACATATATTTCACGCAGTTGGACTAATTAGGATTTATCTTCTTACAGAGTGAATTGTTGCGTATTGATTTTAATATCTTGGGCTATATCCCTAGAATTAGTACATTTTTATTTGTATAAAATGTCAACTTCCAAAATCAGGTAGATCTAAATTTTTCTTGCTTAAAAAAATTCTACAGTAATTTTCAAATTGCGCAAAAAAACTTGTGCATATATGAAATATTCTTGCGGTGTATCTCAAGGTGGAGTTGCTACTGAAGAAATTTAAGCTATTTTTCTCATACGAGTCTAGTCATTAAAGTTCGAGTCCATTGGTATACTTTATTAGCATATAGCAAAGGTCTTTTAATTTCATCAGTTATTTATGCATTTAGGATGTTTAAATCAACTTGCGAGCACATTGACTAATCTCATAAAAGTTTCATAGTTAACTAAGCGAAGACTCAGGGGAAATAAGTGTTGCTTGAAACTAATAATTGAAATATTTAGGGATGCCTTAGTTCGAGATCCTTGTAAGGAAAATATTATAGAAGGTTCTGAAGAATTTATAGAAAAGCGATATACATGTTTGTGCAATGATTTTTGTGAAGTTAAGATGTCATACTTTTTTCATGATATTTCTTATTAGACTCAAATGCAAAACATAAAAAGAAACCAAAAAATGACAAAAGTAGCAAGAACAGTACGGCTCAAATAAATAAGCTACTCTCGAAGAAGTAAGCTTGATAGTTAGCCTTGTTTGGATAGGATCATGAGGATTAGATAGCTCCACCAAAATAGACAAGTTTCTCAAATGTAAACTAGTATGTTTCCTTAATTTTTTTTCGTTCTTTTTTGGCCATTTTTCTAAGGTACTTTGTTTTAGTTACGAGGAAAAAATTAAGAAGTAAACTAAGAAAAAACAAATACGAAAAAACGAGTTCTTTTTTGTTTGAGCATTAGTTAATCAAAATACTAGATTGGCTCCAGTCTACATGAGCCTTAAAAACAAAATGATTTATTCTATCAATTAGTTTCGGCCGAAAATAAGGCACTTTATGCACTCCAATTACACTTTATGCACTCGAAAATGATTTAAATTCCAATTACACTCGAAAATAAGGCACTTTATGCACTCCAATTACCTTAAAAACAAAATGATTTATATTTTTATGTGTTGGACATGTAATTTAATGTGTTTCGTGGCATTAGTTATCGTAGAATAGCTTTTGAGATTGAAGGGTGAAAGAAATTTTTTCAAGAATTCAAAATTGCATAGCTCCAAGTAGAACCGTGGGAACGACTTTGGAGAATCATTTGAACGGTTCCACCATTATAAAGGTAGCTTTATGCCATTGGAACAATACTTTTGTGTAGGCTTCACCTACTTTTTCACATTTTTCTAGGCCAACTGAACCCACATATATTTATGTATGTATTATTTTTCTGCATTTTTCGGCTGCCTCAGTGAGAGAGGGTGTGAGGTTAGAAAAAGTGAGTTTTGGGTTTGGGTCTTGGTTTCATCTAGCTAGGGGTTCATACACGAAATATTTTTGCATGTTTGAACTCTACATTGCGGAGGCGCTCCATTGACGTAAGTTTTATCTATTCGTTTGTTCATTTGCGTGTCTCATTTTCTATGTCGAGTTGTTCCGATGAAATAAAATTGTCTAAACCCTTTCTTATTTATCGTAGGCTAATATTGTGTATGGGTACTAGTGGATTTAAGGTGTATAGCTAGATCAAAACCAAGGGGTTAAACGAGGTGCGCTTGGGGATTTTCATCGGTGGTGTGATTTGTGGCTAGAAAGGTACGAGTAGACCATGAAATCTATTATAAATTTGAGAGTTTGAGTGTATGTGGACATGTGTGGCATGTCTAGGGTTTGGTTTTGGTTTCGTGATTTATTTTTATGTTTATATATGTATTATATTGTTTCGGTAGATGCATAGCATATTTAAATCACATTTTCAGGATTTATAAAATTGAGGTCTATACTAAGCATGTTCATATTTGGGTATAATTATCTTTGGCATATAGTTTACTCATTCGAGCATGCTCATATACATTTATTATTCAGTAATTGGAACTCATGCATTCGGCTTGTTTATTTGGGAATTGAATTTGGAATTTTATGAATAGAAAAGACACATGCATGCGGGGATTCGTTTTGAGTGTTTTCTTTTTTTTTTCTTTCTCTTTGAGACTACTGCCGATTTTTACCAACAAAAATGTGGATTTTAGAAGCTGTTCAAAAACTCTAAGTTGGACTTATTAATTATGGCACCTAAACCGCTCGTGCTATTTTATATGAAAAGGGTATGTGGACCCGAATGCCTTTCAAAAAAGGCCCTAATTCCAACTTTTATTGAATCATTGGTCATGAATCATCTTCGGGCTCCGAGTTGAGCCTGCGGTATTCAGAACTAGTTTTTAGTATGCAGTATCTGTAATTGGTTTTTGGTATGCGGAATTGGTTTTTGGTGTTTGAAAATTGGAATTTGGTAATAATGGGGTTCATAAAGCATCGCATGTGCATACATGATATATACCACTTAATCTCAATTTTATCATTTAGTTGATTATCTAATTCGTATTTATTTTTCCACATATATCTTGTCATAATTGTTTTATGGAGGACCACTGGGACTGTGTCGGGCGGACTTAGACTGTAATACCCTCGAATCAATTCTCACATACATAAAGAAGTAAATCGAATTTTGAGCCAATTTTTTTTATAACTATATATACGATAAGCTGTCTCGACGATGCTACTACTAAGAAGGTTTTACATAGTATTTACTAAACCATAAATGTACAAAAATATGCATTGATAACCATACAACACAAAAGCCCAAGTGATATACATAGAGGCAATCAAAATTGGGGTAACATCTCTACAATTGCTAATACATCAAGTACAATCAACAAAAAGAATACATCAGTATATATATACACTGCCTTGCGGCACAAAATAATACGAGTACATCTATCCAAAGGAAAGGTTAACATATATACCACTAGTAGTCGGGTCTCGATCTCTGTCTAAGTCCACAAAAGTAACTGCAACTCTTGGCCTTCACTCTATGCTCCTCGATACTCTGTATCCTCTGTCAGGTCTATATGCACATGTATGAACAACAGCTGACACGTTAGACAGTAATATGCTATACATGTCAACATAGAACTATACTCAACAAAATAGCATAATAAAACCCACTTACACACCCATAATAACCTATCTAAAACTATAGTAATTTGAAGAAAACAGCTAACTCTCAAGTAATGTATCGGCTGAAGCCGTAAGAAAATGTGTAGTCTAACTAATATATGCAACTATAGATACGACTTAATGACAAATGGAGGTATAACAACGAAAAGCAAAATGCTCCAAGAAAAAAATCATCATCCCCATTGTTGGAGGAATTTCAGCTTCATATATGTATCTGAGTCTCTACGAAACCGGCAGACACGGTCCGGAGCAATACTCACATCCCAGGAATACCTCAATAGGGGAACACGACACCTATCCCAGGAATCCCCCCTTCCAGGACCTGAGGAACTACCACACTCATCCCGATGTCTCCCTTCTGAGATTCAAGGAACTACCCTTACCACAACCTGCAAAACACACGTAGCACGAAACACAAGTAATATTCCATACAACTATTCAGATATCTCTACTTGTAACTACCTCAAAATCGACTACAATATTCTTCAAAGTAAAGTAAAGATATCCATAAGATAAGAGTGTTTGTCTCGTACCTCGTCCTGAAGTATGGTAAGCACCAATAAGTAAACCCTCTATCTACGCGCTCCTTTCAACTCGTAGCTGATCCTATGTGTAAATGGTGTAATATCATATTGACAAATATCCCAAATATATATCCAAAATATTCCTTATACTTTCTCAAATATTCTGAAAAACATTGTCAGCCCAAATGTTGTTTTACATAGAAAACAATTTTCTTTTCCCTAAAACGCTATTTTAATTTCTATAAAAAATTCTCAAAATTTATAGTTTACTAAAATTTTATTTTCTCCCATAAAACATATATTTATAGGGTTGATAATATTTTCCCAACATAATAGCTCCTATTTCTTTACTAAAAACAAAATCATTTATTTCCTTAATAATATATCTAAAATCCAATAATGAACATAATATCACCCATAATAAATGGTGTAATACAATAATGATAAATATCCCAAATGTGTATCCAAAATACTCCTTATACTTTCTTAAATATCGTAGAAAATATTGTCAGCCCATATATTATTTGGCATAGAAAACAACGTTCGTTTCCCCAAAATACCATTTTAATTTCTACCAGAAATTCTCAAAATTTATAGTGTACTAAATCTTTATTTTCTCCCATAAAATATATATTTTCAGGGCTGATAATATTTTCCCAACACAATAGCTCCTATTTCTTTACTAAAAATAAAACTATTTATTTCCTCAATAATATATCTAAAATCCAACAATGAACATTATATCACCCATAATAAAAAAATTTATTTCCTTTCTAAAATTTACACTTTCCAACCCATATTTAGTTCTAAACAATGTTTATCCTTTATTAAAATAACTTTTAATTTTCTCAAAATTACTAAAACTACCCAAAAATAACAATAATTTTATTTGAAAGACATGCCATACCAAAAATCCTATTTCTCTTTTAAAGTAATGAATTTTCAAAATCTGGATATTTTCATAAAAATCCAGAAAATATATTTTATGTATCAAAAAATATTTAATCCACTAAAAATACTAATTTTCTCAAAAAATAATAAAACAATTAGAAATATCTCATGATTGGCCCAATAAACATTTCCCTCACAATGTTCTGTATTTATAAGGTGGAATTCATTTTCAAAAATTTGAAATTCTAATATTTATTTTGAAAAATCTATTTTTAACCTAAAATCATTCAGACATTCATAGAAAATAGTCTAAAAATCAAAAGAATATTCCGTTTTCATAAAAATTCCTCAAAAATTCAGATTTGTTACTAGAAAAATTAAAATCATTAGGTTTGGTTTGAAAAATTTGAGAAACGTGCCCACCGAGGCTTTAAATACATAAAAATTCACTTATATATGTTGTTTAAAATTATATATAACTCTACAATAAGATGATCTAGATACCTCAACACATAAGAAAAATAAAACACGAGGTGCTTCTGAATCTCGTAGACACATACACGAATCCCGTTTTGGCGAAAATTCGAGGTCCCAAACCCATATTTATTTATTTTTTCCCCTTCTTCTTCTCCCCATTTTCCTCACTTGTGTTGTGATCCTAATATGTATATGTGTGTGTGTGTGTCTGCCGTGCGCATGTGTGTATAAGAATCCATATGGCTTCTTAAAAGCCATTAATCAATAAAATATTAGAATTAGCAAACATAGTGTGATAAAATCACTAACACTAGTTACTAACTAGAAGCATCATGAACATCTACTATTTAAAAAATATATATATATAATTATAAAATGTAAAACAATATTCACTATTAAAATAATCAATATCTGTATATTCAAATGTTTTAAAATAATTACATCCCCTGGGTTGTTATACTCTTCCCCCCTTTTAAAATTTCCATCATCGAAAATTGTTCGTTACCTAATCCGTTAGTTACCTGAGTTAGTCGCAAATAGGTCCGGATGGCGATCATGTATTTCGGTCTCCCTCTCTCAAGTCTCTTCCTCGACTTCGTACCTGCTCCACAATACCTGTACTAGCAAAATCACTTTCCTGTGTAATACCTTCTTACTGTGTATCAAAATCCGTACTGATAGCACCTCATACCACATCTTCTCATCTACAATCACATCGGGAAATGTCAATACGTATAATCGATCAGATTGGTATTTCTTCAATATTGACACATAGAATACTAGATGTATATTCGCCAGCTGAAGTGGTAAAGCTAGTCGATAAGCTACTTCTCCAATACGTTAAATGATTTCAAATAGTCCAACAAACCTTGAAGTCAGCTTCCCTCATTTCCCGAAGAGGATCATACCCTTATGTGGGGATACCTTCAAGAACACGTGATCTCTAACCTCAAACGTTGGTGGTTTACGTCTTCTATCAGTATAACATTTTTGTCGGCTTTTTGTCATGTCAAGTTTTTGTATAATCTTCTTAACCTTCTTAGTAGTCTACTGCACAATATCTGGCCCAATTGGTGCAGCCTCTCTGTAATCCATCCAACAGACCGGCGTTTGGCACGATCATCCATATAAGGTCTCATATAGTGCCATCCCAATACTCGAGTGATAACTATTGTTATAGGCAAACTCGACTAATGGTAAGTACTCATCACAGCTTCCACCAAAATTTTGTACGCATGTTCGTAACATGTCCTCTAGCATCTGTATCATGCGTGTAGACTATCTATCTGTCTGCAGATGGTACGATGTACAAATTGTTAAGTGTATCCCCATTTCACGCTACATACTTTCCCATAACTTCAAAGTAAATAGCAGATCCCTATCTGAAACAATCAATAATGGTGTCTCATGCAACCATATAATCTTATCTACATAAATCCGAGATAATTTCTCTATCCTGTCTCATTGATTTATAGCCAAAAAGTGTGCGGACTTCATAAGTCAGTCTACAATCACCTATATCATACCCTTCTTTCGTCTTGTGGTTGGTAATCCTTGTATGAAATCTATCGCAATGTGCTCCCATTTCTATTGTGGTACCTCTAACGGCTGTAACATCCTTGCTGGATGTTGGTACTCAATCTTCACTTACTGGCATGTCATACACTTGGCGACAAATATCTCAATGTCACGTCGCATCCCCGGCCACCAGAATCGTCATCACAAATCTCTATACATCTTATCCCCTTTGGGATGTACAACAAACCTCAATTTATGCATTTCACAAAGAGCATCCTCTTTGATAATCCTTGGCACGTATAATTAATCTCGATGTCGTAATTTAGCTTTAGGGGCCAATGACCACACCTGTGACTTTCGTTTCCAGGTACGCTGAATAAACTTCTGTGTTGGTGCACTTCCCTTCTGTGTTCGTGTACTTCCTTTCTGTGTGTTAAGCATGCACTCAATCTAACTCAATCGAGTTTCCACCGTACACAACCAAGCCCGATCTTCTCGCTCAACGAACTCTAATCCAAACTCGCTTAGAGTCTGTAGTGTATCGCATTCCTTGAACTGTAGGTATGCTAATGTAAAACGAGCTTTTTGACTCAGAGAATCTGCAACTACGTTCGCCTTCTTTGGATGATACTGTGAGTTAAAGTCATATTGGTTCAGGTATTCCATCCAATGGAGATATCTCATGTTCAGATTACACTATGTAAAGATATACTTCAGACTCTTACGGTCTGAATATACCTCAATCCATTCACTATATAGGTAATGTCTCCAAATATTCAGTGCGAACACCATTGCAGCTAACTCTAAATTATGCGTCGGCTAATTCATCTCGTAATTCTTCAATTGCCTTGACGCATAGGCAACCACTTGCTTCAATTGCATCAGCACATATCCTAGTCCTTTCCGCGATGCATTGCAATACACAATATACCAAACTCCTTGCTCGGGTATAATTAGCACTAGAGCGGTCATCATACACCGCTTCAACCTTTTATGTGCCTTTTCACACTCCGCAATCCACTCAAATTTGACCCATTTTCTGAGTCAGACGTGTCAGTGGTATTGCAATGGGCAAAAATTCCTATACATATCTATGGTAGTAACCTTCTAATACCAGAAAGCTGCATATCTGAAATACGCTCTGTGTTCTTTCCCAGGCCTTTATTGCCTCCACCTTTGGCGAATCTACTGATATTTCCTCAGTGGTCACAATATGCTCCAGAAATCGCACCTGGGTTAGTCAAAACTCGCACTTGGAGAACTTCACATACAAGCGATGTTCCCAAAGTGTCTCCATACAACCCATAAATGCTTGACATATTCCTCTTTCGAAACCAAATACACTAAGATGTCATCAATGAACACAATCATAAATTGATTGAGGATGGTCGTAACACTCAATTAATCAAATCTATAAATACAGCCAACTCGTTTGTTAATCCAAATGGCATCACTAAGAGCTCATAAAGTCAGTATCTCATACGGAATGCCGTTTTTGGCACATCCGCCTCTTGTACTCATAGCTGATGATACCCTGATCTCAAATTAATCTTCGAGTAATAACCAAATCCTCTCAGCTGGTCAAACAAATCATCTATCCTAAGTAGTGGATACTTATTCTTGATAGTAACCAGATTCAGCTGCCTATAATCAAATACAAATAGGATGGGCACACCCTATGGTAACTTACTTGGATGAATAAATCAATTTGTTTTCATATTCTTAATATGAATATACAACTCTCTCAAATTTTTCGGTTCCATACAGTATGGTGCAATCGATATCGGCGCGATTCCTAGCACAAGATCAATCGTGAACTCCACCTCTCTCTGGTGGAAGTTTGCATAAATCATCTGGAAATACATCCGGGAACTCACATACTATTGGTGGCAGCTCTGGTCTATAAGCATCCTCTATCTCCCCTGATACACTAGCTAACAGGTATCCTAGATTGCTTATCTCACGTCTCTATAAAAAAGGTGGCTCTGATTGCTCTCCCACAAAATGAACCAGTACCTTAAATCCAACTAGAGAAATTAGAGTGATCTATTTCAAGTCACAGTCAATCACAACCTGGTAGCGGTATAACTAGTCCATTCCCATAATCACGTCAAACTTTGTCATATCCAACACTGTAAAATCCCCGATGAATAGTTGGTCTCTGATGTGAACCTCGCATCCCCTGCAAATCAACACAGGTGTATTTTGAACTCCTAATGGAGTCTCAATACATAACATAGTATGGCAACGTACAGGCTATAATCCTAAGTACTGGGCAAATGTACATGAAATAAAATTACGATAAGTGCCTATATCAAATAATACTCATGCCCATCAAACATAAACAAGTAAAATACCTCGCACAATAGGGGAAGCCTTAATATCCATAGCTATTCTAAGAAGTCGGTACACTCGAGCAAGGGTGTTCTGAGTCTGCATACTGTCCCCAGGAGTAGTAGCTATATCTTCTCCTTGTCCCCGATATGCTCCTAACAACACCTTGTTGGCTGCGGTAGCCAGTGGTCGGATAGGGCCATCAATCCTCTGTGCATCCCTCATGTTTGAAGACATTTATGACACGCATTTGTGCTGTATATGACCCCATCTTCGATATAGATGACACTAACCCTACGGGCAATAGCTAGCAATGTGTTCTTCCTCATGACATATGTAATAACTCGATCTACCCTAACCATCTCTACCTCTACTTGACTACTCCTGACCTCATCGTGCTTGAGGTGATCGCTTATCCTGATTACCTCAATTTCTGCGATCATCTCTATTATCACGGACTCGCTTCCGACCACGGTCTCGAAAATCTCCTAGAGTGTCTCGACCTTGCTCACGGACTTTTTGATTCCTATCTTGCCTTCGGGCTCGACCTGTCATGCCCCGAATTCCCA
>MKEJ01093235.1:0-12020 GCA_001753735.1 Embelia ribes
AATTTAGAATGAAAAACACTGATTCAATTTCAATGTTGTTCTTGTCATTCCATTCTGATAATATATTACATCTTACAGTACTTCGGAAAAAGGAAAAAAAATAAAATTTGGGGCCTTATATCTAATCCACAAAATATAACAAAAAACCAAAAAAAACAGCATTTTAATCACCAATGGGTGAGGGCAACGGGCTAAAATTATCAGCATCCTCATTATTTACATCCTCACCAACAACTACATCATCCTGCTCCTGGTGGCCTAAACTCGAACTACTCGCCCATAACATCCGGAAAAGCCTTTCAATCTTAGCATCCTGTGCATCCATCCGAGTCCTCATCATCTGAACCTCATCAATCGTTGCATGTAGCTCCTCGTTCAGCTTTTGGATGACCTCTCGGCAATCCACAGTAGGGCAATGTTCAGACTGAGTACATGCCATTGATAAGGCCACAAAGTCATTAGACATAGCCTTTCTTATTTTTCCCTCCAACCGTCTTCAAGAAGAGGGTGTTGCCAAAGGAAACAAAATGGTCATGTCTATGGCTATTTACCTCTTTTCGGAGGCGATAAAATGTCCCCTGCATAATATCCCAAACATTAGAATTTGTAATTACTCTAAATAATAAAACAAAATAATTTTTAATAAAAGAAAATAATACTTATAGCAACTATCGCAGAGTTGTCATTGATCCAAACCCCATTCTTAGTCCTTTTGGTCTTCTCCATGATCTCATACGCAGTAGGGTCTCACTGAAAATCTTGTTTCTGCATATGTAAAATTACATTAGCACCCTAATATGTACACATTTAGTAAACTAAAATAGCTTAAAAACCATTCCCCTATGAAATATAGCACACCACTCCCCAAAAACCAATCCCCTCCCTAAATATAGTCATATTCCCCACATTTCTCAGATAGTAGAGAAACCACCAAAAAATGTAGCGATAAACTAACAATTATCAAAAATAAGAACAAAAATAGATAAACCAACAAATATACAAAATCATCAAACATGTTTTCTTTCTTGGAAATTATAAAACATGGATTTTATATATCCAAGACAGTTCAATGCCGATTCTTGATCTTGTTAGAAACTTAACAATCACATACCTTGCAATCAAGAGTAGATGTATACAAGATTGTACTGGTGCATGTATAAATAAACCATACAAAAGCTGTATGTATATAAATTTGAGTGAAATCTCATAAGCGTTTATATGCATTTCTCCTAAAAAGTAGCAAACATAAAACCAATACCAAACATTTCGGAACCCTTGACAAAAACAACCATACAATGATTAAAATAGAAAGGCACAGATAATAAACAAAAATCTGGTTTATACACATAGCAAGACATCGAATTCAAATATTCAAATTTCAATATACTGATTTTAAATCTGGCTAGAAACTTCATGTAATCTGCAAATCCATGTGTCTATATGCGCTTCAACTCAGAACAAATCAGTACTTTCGAAAATAAATCTAACACAAAAACAACATAACATAGAACAATATTAATAACACAAAACCCTAGACAAATAAACAAACCAAAAAAGCTCAAAATGAAAATAGTTGTTCTTATTCCCCACATTTCTCAGCAACGCTAGATGTGACTTTGTCCTTAAGCCTAATGTAAAATATCAGCATCTTTTAATAATGTAAAATTGTAAATACCAAATTCTTTCCTTTAGAGTCCAGTCGTTTAACTTGCAGAATGCTGATTGATAGTAAAACCACATTTGAATGTTATATATTCACGTGTATAAATTTAAAATCATGAAAACAATAAAGAAAATCCAATAAGCCCCTACCAAATTTATTAACTAGAAGAACAAAATCGTAGCACTTGCTACATTTGTTTTCCATGTTTAGTCAGAAATAGACAATAAACCAACATGTAAAGATGCAAACTTAAATGATAGGCCAGCCAACCTAATGAAGTACTTACCAACTTCTTAAAATGACCAGGAATAGACCTAGAGCCGCCGGTGTATCGAGGAGCAGTAAGATCTTTAGCTCAGTTTTGCTTCCCAATCGCGCTCTTCTGGAGAAACTTTGGGTCCCCGGCATAATATTTTCGTAGGCCCTCTAGTACGTATTGATACATCCAATTACCGTTATCCTAGCCACTGCGGATCTTATTAATTTGATTTATGACCAACCTGCTTTCTCTCGATTCAAAAGCCTTCCTGATTGCATTTGTGTCAGAAGGCAACCACCTAAATTTCAACTGCAAGAAAACATCATATTAGGCAATGATAATTGATTTGTGGCAAAATGAAAATGAAAAATTAAAACTTACCCCAAATTCATCAAACCATACGTTACGAACATTCTTCTCAATGCTTGACCATGTGGGTCATGACCGGTCATACTTACCCCTATACAGCTTCGCAATAGCCGAAGTAGGTGGACCAGGGTGGTCAAAGTTGTGGGCAATAAACAATATATATAAGTTATATCAATAAACATAATTAATAAATATAAAGTTTAATTTATGAACAAACTAAACAAACGTAAATAAGCATAAATAAAACCTACTCAAATATGCCAGCAAGACGAATCCATATCCTCCCATCTGTGGGATCTACCATCCCAGGCTCAAACGGCAGCCCCCCGTGATGTGCACAAGACATCTGTGTGGTCAATGTGGCTTCTATAGTCGATATGGTAGATGTGGCCGGTGTGACATGTGTAGCTGGCATAGACCCCATGGTCGGCGTAAGAAGTGAGCCAGTAGAGTGCACATGGGCGGGGCAGATGATGGTGTGGGCGACCCACGACCTCCACAGCCGCCACTACCACCATGAAAAGCTCGATCTCTACTTGCGTCATCTGCCATCTGTGTACACAAAAAAAAAGGAATACCTTGGTTAACAATTATATATATAAATATAAATCATTAATTGACATGTTATTTTTTAATATATAAATTACCTAAGTGGAGTCATTATCACTAAAATCACTCCCACTCTTCTCACTGTCGGATGCGATACTTGTATCCTCGCTTTCTTCGTCCAAATCATATTGACTCAATAATGTTGTGTCAACTACCTCGTCGACATCCCCAACATCCGCAAGAACATCAATGTAATCGTCGGGATCAATATGTAACATAACTTGCAGCTCATTAATTTCATGAAACTCTTGGTATGGAGCCTTTGTCTTGGGCTTACTAACTACATTATTTGTGATCGCACTATGTGCCTTTATCTTAATAACACCCAACCAGTCTTGATACCCCTCGGGATACGGTGTGTACTAAACTTGCTTCACTTGTTGTGCAAATATGAATGGGTTATACACCTAATATATTTGTCATTGTTTGACTTCAACAATCCCAAACTTATTGTCTACTTTGGTGCCCCTATTGCAAGTATTGTCGAACCATTCACACTTAAATAGGATTAACTTTTTTGTGGGATGGCCATAGTGCTGTATTTCAATAATATCAGTCAATACCCCAAAAAAGTCATTCTCTAATTGACCATCGGTCCCTCGTACACATACACCGTAATTAGAAGTTTTCATGCATTCGCCTTGTGCCCTTGTGTGAAACTTATAGCCATTTATAATGTAAGTTTCATATGTTTGGACTATTCTAAATGGGCCCCATGCCAAATATTTTAAGAGTGGATCTTAAAGTTGACTTATATTTTCTTGAACCTACATAATGAATATGAAATTGAGAGTATATACAACGTGTTTAAAGGACAAAGTCAATAACTTACGTGATTTTTGAACCACGTAGGAAAATGGTTGGAAATGTCCTTTCGAATTTGTGACTCTGATTTGTCAGCATCAATCTCTCTAAGCCATTCCGTATATTTACTATATCATAATAAAAAGAAAAGGTTTAAACAAAGTACGTAAATAATAAGAGTATAAAATGCATAAACATTGTTATGGACACCAACTTACTTTAGATATGGCTCCACCTCTTCACAATTTAGAAGCACATACAACTCAACAACTTTAGCATCAAGTGCACTCAAGTATGTTGTACCGAATGCGCCAAATGCACGACCTCGATAATTGAAATTTGATATCTGAGGACTAGATTAAGGAACTTCTCCTGCATCAATATTACGTGGTATTCTAGTCCTCTTTGTTTCTACGTCGGATGGATAGTAAAAAGAAGCAAAAGTAGAGCCTCATCCACTAAATATGCTTCACAATTAGAACCTTCTATCCTAGCCTTATTTTTACTTTTTCTTTCAACGAGCGCTAGAACCTGAGAAAGAAGATTGTTTAAAGAGATGCTAATTGATGAAAGCATATATTAATTGAACTAGTCATAAAAAAAGATATATAACTCTCAAAGGGATACATCCAACGATATTGTACTGGACCACCAAGTCTTGTTTCGTACGATAAGTGTGTTCCATCACATTAAAGAAGCTTCGAGGGAATATTTGTTCCAACTTACGTAACAAGACAGGGACTTCGCGTTCCATGACCAGCAATTGTTCAACATTTAAGGTTGTGGAAGTCAGTATGCTGAAAAATTGACTGAGCTCAACAAGCAGCTTCCATATATCATCCGGTAAAGAGGTGAATGCAATGGGAAGCAATCGCTACATGAATATGTGACAATCATGGCTTTTCATACAATGCAACTTTCCTTCCTTAATGTTGACACATCTTGATAAGTTGGAGGCAAACCCATCAGGTAACTTAAGATGTTTAACCCATTCACAAATTGCTACCCTTTAGGGTTTACTAAATACATATTTAGCCTTCGGTTTTTGAAGTCTGCCACCCCCGATGTCCTTCAACTCAAGTTCTGGTCGTTTACATATTTTCGTTATATCCAATCGAGCCCTAGATGTATCCTTCGTCTTACCAGCAACATCCATTAATGTGTCAAACACATTCATAAACACATTTCGCTCAGTGTGCATGACTTCAATGTTATGATGAAGCATGTGCATTTTCCAATACGGCAAGCTCCAAAATATACTCTTTTTTGTCCAATTATGATCATTGCCATATCTAAATATTTGTTCTCCTCCTGATTCATGGATGAATGGAAACGACTCAAGTTGGTGCCAGATCTCTTCTCCAGATAAACGTGGGGAAGGGGAAGAGGTTTTAACATGCCCTTTCTTGAACGCAGTTTTATTCCTCTTGTAAGGATGGTCTACCTCAAGGAATTGACGGTGAACATCAAAATATGAAGTCTTGCGACTATGCTTAAGAGTGAAACCCTTTGGTCACCCCATACAACAAGGGCAACCAAACCTCCCCGCAGTCATCCAACCCGGCATCCCATATGCCGGAAAGCCGTTGATTGTCTACATTAAGGGTACCTTCATCATGAAAATTTTCCTCAATGATTCATCATATGTTATGGCTCCATAATTCCACAAATGGGTCAACTCTTCTATCAGAGGTTGCATGTACACATCAATCTTACTTTTCAGATTCGATAGACCTGGAATCATGATTGTCAAGAACATAACCTCTCTCTTCATGCACATCCCAGGTGGGAGATTATATGGGGTCAAAATAACTGGCCATCACGAGTAAGCTTTACCATACTGACCGAAAGGATTGAATCCATCCGTGCATAACCCCAATCTCACATTCTGAGCTTCTTGAGAAAACTCTAGATACGACCATCAAAAGGCTTCCATACTTCTCCATCCGATGGATGACACAAGACACTACGATCCCTCTAATTGTTATTGTGCCATCGGATGTGAGATGCAGTGGCCATTGAAGAGTACATCCTTTGGAGTCTAGAAGTAATAGGGAAGTACCACATTTTTTTCAGGGCAATTTTTTTTCTTTGCCCTTTTTAGTGGTTCTGATCTTGTATCGGTTAGCGCCGCAAAATCTACAATTAACAAAAGTATCATCTGCATATTCATTACAATACAACATGCATCCATTCTGGCAACACTCAATTTTCTCAACACCTAAACCCAATTTTGCCACCGACTTCTTTGCTTGATAAAGATTACAAGGCATTCGGTTGTCAGGCAGCAAGGCGTCTTCCATAAACTCAAAAATACGGTTGAAATAACTTTTTGATTTATTGTAGTCAGATTTTATGCTAAGACCAATCGAAGAAGCCGACAATTCTGAGTATTTATGAAAGCCATCCCACAAAGGAGATTGTGCAGCTTGCAACATCCCATAGAATTTTTTGGCACTAGGATTTGGATCCTCCTTTATGTGTTGGTCTCCCGTTGCACCGTCCTGTTGAATTGCCCAACCAACTTCTGGGCCAGCATGATCCATAATCATCAGCTCAAAAGGATTGACTTGTTCCCTCTACTCACCAACTTCACTCACCAACTCCATAATATACATCTTCCACCTCAAACAAGGGGAGCGGTGGCAATGATTCACCATGGCTAGTCCAATAATAGTAATTAGGCATAAACCCCTTCGTGTAGAGATGTGTCATCACATCATCCCCATAGTGCAGGTGTCCACACTGACATTTCTTACAAGGACACCTCATTTTTGGGTTTTGTTGTATTAGAAAGTTTGGGTCATTGCGAGCAAACGTGATGAACTCTAACACCCCCTCTATGAACTCAGTCGTCACTCCTCCATCTTCCAACCTCTTATCCATCCACTTCCAATGCTTAGGAGCTTCCATTACTACTAACCAGAATAACAATACTTAGTCTAGGATCTTCATCTCCTTTATATGGCATGGTATGGCCCTATCCCATTCAAGAGGAAATCTTTTCAACACTTTGTTGACAATTAATCCTTAATTCTCGTGCCTTATGCTTGGCAAAATTTCGGCAACATTTCCCATTGGTCTCCGATATACACGACTTCCACACGGTGACATCCATCGCGATCAAGTATGCACTGGAGAACGACGGGAAATGCATCGGACCGAAATTATATCAAGTATAAGATATGAGAATTAAAGAATAACTATTAATTACGTGAAGAAAAAAGTTTCTTCCCAAACTGTCCAACTTGGACAATTCAAGATTCAATACAATGAGTGGTACCTTGAAAAGGTACATATATACTCATTAATATTGGATCTCAAACGGTAAAACAAAGGCTATAATACAAAAATTTGATACATCTTGAAGAAAAGGGAATCACAAAATTTCATGTAGCAGTCGATGATGGCAGCAAGTGGCGAGTAACGACAACATCCAAGTTTTGCAAATCCGGTTACCATATCTACAGACTTTATGAGTCAACGTTGTTCTCCTCTCACATAAAGTTTGTCATTTCTTTTTAAGAAACAATATAAATATTGATTGGGTCAGAAATAAATTTGGCTAAATTCTGTTAAAATATGATATTTAATTATACAATCAATTCATATAATCTAACATATTCTCCATTCTCGTAGCTCTAGTCAATTGGCCTTTGAATAGATCAGGTTCAATTCTTGGTTTAAGAAAGTTTAAAAAAAGATCACATGCAAGCATAATTATTAATTAGCTACTAATAATATGATCACGATGATGATGATCGCAACAGTAAATCATAAACAACTGTAAGATTATATAAGAGAAGAAAAGATCGATTATTTACCTATTGAGCTTATTGGAGGATTTGAGTTCTTCTTTTGTGAATTATTGGAGTTGTTTATTTCTTATTTTTACTTTAAAGATCGATGATTCTAAGGAAGTGGTCTGTCAAGTTTATTATCCCCCAATCTCCTGAATAATATCGGCTCCTATAGTTTAATATAAACTTAATGCTTATAACTTTGGAAAAAGTACAAAATTTCCGGGACAAAAGGCTTCTACAGTATCTCTAGATGCGTAAAATTCCAACAAGGTCGTAATGGCAAGAAAGACTCAAATATTTTAAAGCAAATCCCTAACTAAATCCAAGTCATAGAACTTTCTCCTTTTAAGTCAAGCTAGTGCCTGATTTCTCAATTGAGAAATTAAATACGAGAAAAAAAAACCAATGGGAATGCTCTATATCACATATATAATTAATAAAAATATGAAATAAGAAGCACAAAAATTCATTATCCTACAAAGTTATAACTCCAATACAGACAATGAATCAAATAACAACTACAAACCTCAAAATCTCAGCCAAGGGATCTCTTGAACAAACACCAACAAAATCCAAATCGCGTCGGCTATAGATTTAGTTTTGATTATTATACATTAATAGTGGGAAATAATGGATACTGAGGCCATGTATGTATACAATGAATATGGACTTTGGTCTTACTCCGCAAGATAGGTTTCCGGGCTGTCCAAATGTAAGTATTCTTAGATATAGAAAATATCCTAAAGTACAAAGATGAATCCTCTGTATTAGAGTCTGTTCTTTCTACCCAATTATCTTAGCCAACAAAATTAAAATAATGTATGAAAATTGAAAAGCATATAATGATAAACTTACAAAATAGAAAGAGGGAGCTTCGAAAAAGCTACTGGGGAGATAGAGAGAGGAGAGAGATCAAGATGGGAGAGAGATGGAGAGATTCTATTCCGCTGCGCAAAGGGTAAGAATGAGACAGAAAGGGAAAGGGAAAAGGGAAAAAGGGTAAAGGCCCGTGGAAATTAGGGCGTGAGCTTAGCGACCGAAGTATCTGTCCCTAAAAATTAATAACTCGGTCGCCAAAACAGTCCTAAAAGAGCCAATATATTTTACTATTATTTTTATATTTTTGGGACCGAAATGGAGACCAAGTTTTAGAGACCGCATATTCGGTATCTAATTCGGTCCCTAAATTTCTTCCTATGACCAATTTCTGCAAATAGCCAAGTGGTCTCTATATTAGTCTTTATTAGAGACAGATTTAAGGCGGTCCCTAAAATCGGTCGCTAAACTTCACTTTTCTTGTAGTGTATAAAAATATATAATATTATATAAGCGTGCATATAAAAAAATAATTTTACTCACTTTTTTTTTACTCATAATATATTTTTTCCCCATAAATATCTATATCACAAATAGATCAATAACCCAGTTTTAAATCCTCAATCAAAAAAATTAAATTTATCCTTAAAACTCAATAGATCAAGAAAATACCAATTTCAAAAAAAAATTAATTTTTTTCATTAAACTAAAACACAAATAAATCAAACCCTAACCAAAGAATTATATTAATTTATACCATCAATAAATCACATGCTATCTAAATATTAGACCCTAACCAAAGAATCATATTACTCCAAAATTATACAGTCAATAAATTATATTAACCCAAAATTAAACAGTCAATAAATTATATTACCCAAAATTAAACCCTAATCAAAGAATTAATCAATAAAAGAAACTTAATAAATCAAAAAATCACTAATAATTCTACACATTATCACATGCTACCTAAATATTAAATTTTTCTCAAACCAAAATAAATTCACACATATATACATATATATATATGCAAATATACATAAAAATTCACACACACAAACACACACACACACACACACACATTATAGGCTGGTGGAGGGTTGGGTTGGGGTGAGGCGGTTGGGGAACCGCGTATGGGTGGGGATAGGGTTGGGGGCCGAGTTAGGGGACTGAGGGGAGTACCCAGGGCGAATCTGGGTGAATGCTCGGGGGGAAGGAGGAAAGGAAGTTGCGATGGAGCGGCTGAGGAGGAGGTTGAAATTAGGGTGGGTGAGACAACGGCCGAGATTGGGTAGGATGGGGATTGTGGCGATTGAAGAGGGAGAAAGGCTGGGGAGGGTTGGCTGGTGGTAAGGGGTATGTGGAGGGAGGGAGGATGAGAAGGGAGGCTAGCAAAGAAGGGGGGAGAGAAAGAGTGGAGATGGTAAGGAACAGTGAGGAAGATGTTGATAAAGGCATTGAGGCAAAATGTCTATTTTACCCCCGCCACGTGTCACTTAACGCACACTTAATAGAAAATATAGCGGAATGCATAAATTTGAAAATTTTTGAAATAATTGTATATCAATCGGAGTGATTTTTTGTTTAATGTATCAATTAGATTTACCCCTATACTTTGGTGTACTAAAATAGAATTTGCCCTATTTTTTGTGATATTAGAAGTGTTGGAAAAGTTCTTTTACGAGAAGTGACGAGAAAAGAGCAAAAAAAAAAAAAAAGAAATTGTGTTGGTTCGAGCTTGCATGTTAAATTAAATGGTTCAGAAAAAATTTCCTGTGATTTTAGACATATTGTATTACATGTGTAGACATATATTTTGTAGGTATTGTGTGAAATAAAAATTTTGAGAATCTGATTAATAACAGGTGTTTTACTTGTGGAGACTGCATTTGGAGAATTGGAGTATTGGGGGCTTCGAGAAGGAGGCCATGAGATGTCACGAGTCACTAGAGAAGTGGAATATGAGAATTGAGTTGTGTATGAAAATTAAGATGTGAAATATAATACGAAGTTGGGAAATGAGATAACTATGACAGAGTTGAGAAATGAGCTAAACTAAATAACTGAGATTGAGTTGAGAAATTTGATGATTGGGACTGAGTTGAGAAAATGAGATAACTTAGACGTTCATAATTAAGGTGGGTTAACACGATAATGAGATGATATAATTGAGTTAGAATAAGGAGACAAGATAAATGAGATTGAGATAAGAAATATTGACTTTATAACTATGATGGATTAGCCCAATAAATGAGTTGTATCTTGAGTAAAAATCTGTGAGAATGCAATGATTGAGTATGAGCCGTAACTTAAGCTACAACGAGAAACTGTGATAAGAGATATTGGAGATTCTGAGATGAGGATGAGATGAGAATATGAGCATTTCTTACCAAGTAATAATGTAATGATGTTTTAGGCTATTCATTTCTTTATGATTATGTATATGAGTTATGTGTATTTATTTTATCGTTTTACTAATCGAGTTATTTTTATTATAATTGTCACTAATCTTGTCTGTTGCCTATATGTTATACATGTACACCAAGTAGTACTAGAGGGGAGTATCGGTTTCACCCACAAAGGTATAAGAATTCGAGTTCATAGGAGCACGTTATCAAGCCAAGTTACCTTACACGTTAGAGTTGCATTTGTATTGGTACTTTGTATATGTTGTGTCAATTGTTTGAGTGTTATCTCGATGCATAAGAGTTGAGAAATTTTATTGGAAAAATTGATGTACTTAGTGTCAGTTGCGTGATATATTGGAAATCTGTCTTGGGTGAAGTATTTGGGTTTATTTTGTGACTTACGAAATAGCTCCTTAGTATTGTTGGCATATAGCACAATCGATTGACAGTCTATGCTCAATTTTCAATAAAATTTGGCTTTGAAAATCTCTAAAAATTCTCAAAAAATATTTTGAAAATAGTTTTAATGTACTAACAATGTTTTGTACCAAAAGGTTGTTTCGGGGACATTTCCATCCAATTGGCTCAATCAAATTTCCCTCAAACAAATAAATAAATTGCAAAATTTCCTCAAGTACTCTCATTTACTAATTAATAAGTACAACACTCATTAATCCCAATCACATGGATTGGTAGAATGAGAGACTTTTTCCGAGACTTGATACACACGCTTCAACAATCAATTATTTTTCTTTGGAGCCCTCTTTAATTAATATTACAAGTGTAGAATAGGTTAAATGTAATGTGGAATGGTATTGTACTATATCCTATTTTAAAATCAAATTCAAAGTTAATACGACTTTGTAAAAATTAATCGGTAAGGACTTCTTCCTGTACAAAACAATCTAGAAATAGAAAATCATGCTGAATCCGGACATAAATGGACTGAAAAACTCAATATTAATTGGTTTGTTATCAATTCAGCACCAAAATACTCTTAATATGGTTATTGTGTGGTTTTTGCATTGTTATTGCATATTAGTTCTAGTTTTATGCTAATTCTTATCAATGTAAAGTTAACAAATTAGATAGAATTAAGATAATTCTAATATATTACATATAAGGCCTCAATTTTTCACCAACACTGTAGCACTACTGTATCAGTGCTGTAGCAATATTGTTCAGTAGTATAATGATGTAAAGTAATCATCTGTGTGCTGTAATGTTGTCAGAATTCAATAAAAAAAAAAAAACAGTGTTGTTGGAATTTCTAGCTGTATCATTTAATT